>PVLD010006642.1:0-88645 GCA_004027595.1 Dinomys branickii | reverse complement strand
TCTACTAAGTCCATTTGTTCACGTTTGGTTTAGTTCTGTTATTTGCTAATTTTTTGTCTAGTTGATCTATCTCTTTGTGACAATGGGGTATTGAAGTCCCCTGTTATGATAGTGTGGCTGCTTATTTCATTTTTTATGTCTGTCAAAATGTGTCTTATATACTTGGGTGCTCCTCTGTTTGGTGTTTAGATGTTTATGATCGTTATTTCTTCCTCTTGGAAGTTTTCCCCTCACAAGTATGTAGTGACCTTCTTTATCTCTTTTAATTGTCCTTGGTTTGAAGTTCCCATTGTCTGCAAACAGAATAGCTATGCCTGCTTTTTTCTGGGTACCTGTCACATGGAGTATTGTTTCCCATCCTTTAATTTTCAGTCTATGAATTTCCTTTTGATTTAAATGTGTTTCTTGTATACAGCATACTGTTGGATTTTGTTTCTTGATCTAATCTGCCAGTCTACTTCTTTTGGTTGATGAATTTAGTCCATTTACACTGACGGTTATAAGTGATGTGTATTGGCTTCTCTTTGTCATGCTGTTTTCCTGCTGGTGGTTCCTCTTGTTTCCCTCTGTTTAATTGCTTGCTCTGCTTAGTTTCCTGTCATTGTTCTCAAAGTTGTGATCTTTTTTGTCTCTTTCTAGAATATCTTTTGGAACTCTTTGTAGGGTTGGTTTGGCACTCATGAAGTTCTTCAGTTATCTTTATTGTGGAAATATTTTATTTCTCTATTAATTTTGAAGGATAGTTTTGCATGGTACATCAATCTGGGTTGGAAGTTGTTTTCTTTCAGGACCTGGAATATTTCATTACAAGCTCTTCTTGACTTGATGGTTTGTATTGAGAAATTTGCCATGATTCTGGTGGGATTTCCTTTATAGGTGATCTGTTTCTTTTTTCTAACAGCTTTTAATATTGTTCTTTTGTTGAATTTCTGGGATCTTGATCACTATATTTCTGGGTGTAGATTTGTTTTGGTTATGGCTAGTTGGAGTTTATATGCTTCACTTACCCAGATGTTCAATTCTTTCTCCATGCTTGGGAAATTTTCTGCTATTACTTCTGAAAACAGTCTTTTTATATCATTTGTGCTGACACCTGCTGTTTCATTGATACCTATTAATCTTATATTGTTTTCTTTGCTTCATCTTGCAGCTGTTGAATTGTTATTTCTTGGTTTCTTTTTATTTTTAAAAGATCCTTCTTTTCATGGTCATTCACAGCATGCTGTCTTCAAGGTCTGAAAGTCTATCTTCAGCTTTGTCCAAGTGGTTTTGCCAGCTATCTATTGAAGTTTTAATATCCTGGGTATCTGTTTGCATCTGTTTTATGCATTACAGTTCTTTCCTGTACTGTTCATTCAAGGTTTCCATTAATTTACTATGCTCCTCTATTTCTTTCTCTATGTCTTCTTTAGATGTGCTAAGCAATTCTTTCATTACTGTTGTCATTTCTTTTTTTACCTCAGAGATTGTTTCTGATCTGATGTCTTCTATGGCCCGATGGAGTTGTTTCACTTTAGCTGCTATCATTTCAGAAACTTCAGGTGTATGACTTCCAAGCTCATCTGTGTTGGTATCTCCTGGACTTATTCTGGGAGGGGTGGAGGTCTGAGATTGCATTTTGCTCCTTTGTTTTGTCATTTTCAGAGATGCAGAGGTTCCCGGGAGCTCAGCCTCACTCCCAGGATGATGTCGTAGTAGTAGGGCAAAGACCCAAAGGTCCCTGGTGCTTGGTGTGACTCCCTCAGTGGCGTGTGTGTGTGCGGGCAGGGCGCATTTCCCAATGTTCCCGCAGCTGTCTGAGGCACAGCTCAGCTCTGATGGGGGAAGGGGGGGGCGGGGGGGGAGTGGACCCCAGGCCCCTAGGGCTGTCCAGGATTCCGCCTGGTCCCAAGCTCGTGTGTGGGGCTGGCAGCAGCTCACCGGAGTTCCCGCAGCTGTCTGAGGTGCAGTTCAGCTCCAACGGGGGAAGGGCGGGGAGGGGTGGGGAGTAGACCCTAGGCCCCTAGAGCTGTCTGGGTTTCGGCCTGGTCCCAAGCTTGTGTGTGGGGCAGCAGGAGCTCAACAGGATTCCCACCGCTGCCTGAGGTGCAGCTGAGCTCCAACGCGGCAAGGCCAAAATTTTAGTCTATAAAAACACCTTCTATGAATAGTGCTTTTGAAAGCTGGTTAAATTTAAGGATCCCATTGTGGGGCTTTCAGAAATTTTAGTGGTATGTTTATTGCTATCAGAGGGTGAGTCAGATATATCTGATCACCCTCTGATAGCAATACATAATATAGTCTGCCAAAATATGTATACATCAGGAAAAGAAAAGCTTGTATATGTATTTTAATACTAAATTTATTAAGACATCATGAGATTAATTGATACAAGTTATCTTTGGCCTCTACAGTTACAAGAGGTACTCAAAGTGGTGGCCATTAGCTCCCAGACATTTATTAGTATGGCACACTGCTGATGTGTGTATACATTTTTTTGACAGCCTATCTATCATCTATTTATCTATTGAATCAATTTCTAGGTAGAACTACATATTTTACTGTTTTTCATTCAGTATTTCCTTATGACTTCAGGATACAAAATACAATTCAATGTAACTCTTGACATGTTCCATGTCAGTGAGTACCTGTGAATTTGTTTTGTATGTCAGGAATCCAGATTTGGGAAAGATGGTTCACTTACATGTGATCTATAAAACCTGCCCTGATGGTGCACCTGCTTTGCTCAGTGGCTCTGCTTGAGCTATATTCTAAAGCTGGTACTTCCTCCTGGATCTGCCCCATCTCACAAGTCTGCAGTGGCCCCACTAACTCATAGGATGTGGTCTTTCCTTTGCACAGCAAAAACTGTTATACATCAAAATGTTTTTTATTTGGAACACAAAAATGCAAAATCGCTGAGATATCAAACATTTCCGGATCATCTACGATACTGCCACTATGTACAAAAGGTCTGATGATAAATGTGTACACATATAAAAATACAGTATGCATTACCTATGTACAGTACATGTGCAAAATGTATGGCATTCAAACATGATATGGAATTGATTCCAGGGGTGCAAACAGCAAATACAAAGGCATCATGGTTTTTTTAAAGAAACAACAGAAAGGCAATACATGAATGGACCCCCCGATTGCCATAACTTTTTGTTTATTAAGCTAGTGCTTTTAATAAGCAGGGCTCTGAAGTTTGGTATCTTTCTCCTCTTTTCCATAAAGTGAGATGCTAAGACATAATGTGACAATGAAAATAAGAGAAACACCTATCACGCCGTGTTTCTAGTTCAAGCAAGAAAACTAATTTCTACACAGAAAGGAAAAAAACTTTGTAATACTACCAAATATGTATTATTCTTAAACTAACAGAACAACTCTATACTATTTTACATGAAAACGATAGAGAAATATCTACATCTTTGTGAAAATTATAACTTTAAATGGATACCTTTTTGGGACTGATTTTTGAGATTTCATTAGTCTCAAATTTTAAATAAAAAGTGCCTCCTTTTGGCAAATACTTGGCAATGCCTTTGGTTCCTTTAAAGCATTTTGCATTACTACTGGTTATTTGAGGTCAAGTACTTTTGGTAGATACTAAAGTCTTTCCTAAATGCTTCCTCTTCCTACCAAATTAACAAGAGTCCTTATAGCAAAAAGTCAAGAGGTAATTGTTATCCATTCAGTGATTTTCTAAACTTTGTTAAAGCTTTGTCTTAGTAGTTGGCATAAAGCTCTGTTACATACTATGGCTGTGTTGACATCTCCAATAACATAGTTTACTTGATTCTAGACAGCACCTTGTAGATCTCAGATTGCCATCCTGTTGTCTTAAAACTGTGACATTTTCCATTCATGGGTCACAGAGCAATGTATGTGCATGGAGGATAAGAGCTCTCCTGTAAACATGTGCAGCTTTTTGAATTACAGGCCTTCAACAAAAGATTTCAGGTAGAAACCCTTTGCCATGGTACATTTCCTCAGATACTGTAAGAAAGGCTGAGTGGGGAATAAATGTGGACCTGCTTATTGCCAGTAGATAGTCATTTACAAATAAAAATACAGCCAAGAAAGATTGTTCAATGAGCAATGACTGAAGGTTTAAACTAGGAAAAAAAATTACATCTTGTTATTTTTCCAGTTTTGATTGAAATCACTTAAAAGACAGGTGAAATACAGTTAGGATACTCTCCAAATACACATTTATGCACTGGTAAGCTATGCTGCTTGGTAAACCTGACCTTCCAGTTAATGTTCTTGGCTCACTTGGGGCTAATTTCATGTCCTCTAGGGCAGTGGGTCAATGTGTACCAGTATTCAGCATTCACGCATATAGTGACAGCTAGTAAACTAGTTATTTGTGAGTTTGGTTACTCTGTGTTGTTGTGCTGGTACACTGAATTGCTGTTCTCTTTATATTTCTCTAAAAACTCCCCAGCAGTGTCAGGAGCTTCTCACACGACTGACAGTTAGGTGCTCCAGAGGCCAGCCACTACCAGAGCCTGCGGAAGCGGCATGAAGGTGTGTGCTGAAGTGTGGGCTCTGCTCAGATATTTTCAACCTTGCCAGAGGGCTTTGCCGCTTCTCTAAGGCCAAGTCCATTTGAAGACAGGAAAGAGACTGTCCTGTCACTTGGGAGACAGCTGTTTTGTCAGCTGTTGTGGTTGGTTCCTGCCTGGAAATTCTGAAAGGACCCTGAAGGAAGCTGTGTTGCCTGCTATGATCAGGGGCTGAGGGCAGAGGAGGCCTGAGTCAGCTTTGGTGACAAAATGGGTAACATGCTCTCATGTGTCACTCTGTGTCCGCTGACTACACAGTTCGGTGATGCCATCTTATTTCCCTGACACTGCTGTCCTGAGATCCAGTGCAGGGGAACACCAGACTGCCTCTGCCTGTTTCTCAAAAACCAGTAAGTGTCAGTTATACCAGTCACAGAGCCATGCAACTTTAAAAAGCAAGTTTAAACAAGACCTCTTAGTATTACTAAAATATTCACATGAATGAACACAAATAGTATCTGAGCAAATATTTTCACAAATTCAGAATATATCTGTGCACAATTATGTAGCAAATCCTATTAAGTAGATAAAACATTTTAAGAAAACACTAGAACATGAACTGCTGACACTGTCCTAAGAGGCTTCCTAACAGATGCTTTACTAAAATGAGCAAAATGCCCGCATAGCCCTGCACTTCTAAGATTTTGTAGAAGCTTTAGTGTAATTCTTTTTATTCATTTCACCCCCAATAAAAGTGGATACCTATGTACAGTAAAAGAAAAAGGTCAGTACTACCGTGTTTTGAGAATATGCAGGGAAATAAAATGGGGTGTGACATAATACATTTCTAGAAGTTACTTTCTTGGCAATAAGATATTCTGCAATATAATACACAAAAGTACCATGTCTAAACTACACACATGCATAGTGAAAATGCAACTGGCTACTTCGACCTGTGCTTTAATGGCTGTGAAACTAACCTTAAATAGAGTCACCTGTAGTAAACACACACTCTTTCCCATTGCATTTACCAAGATACAGTTAGGTTAAGGGCCTTGTTGACAGGGTATGGCCTTTGGTCATGTCACATGCATGCCTGGAATACGGGCAAGGGTCCTGGAGTGTAGCGTTCATGTTACAGGTATCTGCCGGTGAGGGAGAGGGGCCATGTGGAATGGTGCGAGTGGGACGGCAGCTGTGGGGTCCCAGCTAGGGATTCTTCACTTTCTGAACAACGAGAAAGGCGTGTCAAGGCTTGACTGCGTCTAGTGGGCACTTCGGCCTGTTCTCGCTGACTGAACTGCCAATGAGATAGCACTCTTTGCGTGGCATTATGTTTTTGGAGAGCAACCTTCTTATGGCAAATTTCAAAATCTATTTTAAAAAAGTAGTAAGAGACTTAAGGATCAGAAAATTACCTACGCTTACAACTCAGCACTGTGGAAGTATTAGCTTCTTGAACACAAGTTTGCCTCCTGCAGTCCCACTGGTACTTACTGCTAATTTAACAAGCCATTCAATTCTGAGTAAACAGGATGCTCAGACTTAAGTATGGACTTGACAACCCCAGATAGAAACCCTTAGCAAACAGCCTGTGCCAAGACCTCTTATCGGAAAAGCCCCTTCCGGATCAAAGAGCTCTGGAGTGGAGACAGGCGTCCATAGGGCTGACTGAGCTTCACTCATCTCTGGCGTGGTAAGCCCATGCCGGGCGAGGTCAGGTGAATGTGTCCTGGTTAACAGAGTTCCTACAGCCAACGTGTCGGATTACCAATGTCTAAACACTTAAACTAATCACCACTGAGCAAAGCAGCCTCATGGTTAGGAGGCACGTGGGTACTGTTAACCCCACAAGCCTCAAGTGTCAGAGGGCGCCAGTGTGCTCACGCTGGGAAAGCAGACTTTGTTTTACATGTAGTAAAATTTATAAGCAACAAAAAATTGAAAATAAGATCACTTTTAGGCAAAATATCAACCCCAAATAATTCACAAATTTTTTCCAAACATTGGGTCAGCCAGCCACCTACACATCTCTGAAACATTAACTATTTAGTGACTCAGGGATTGACTTGACCCTAGGGTTTGAGCAAGAGTGAAGTGAAAAACATGGTATTATTATTTAATAAAAATATCCATGCTCCTTTGGAAGATTTCAGCTTTGTTCATTTATCTTTTGGATACACTTCAGTGACTAAATTAAAATAATGTAGAAAACCTTATAGTTGGCATTTTAGAAAATTCATCACAAACTACTCAACAAATGTGATAAGTTTTTTCTATAAGACTAATAAAACCTCCAGTTTTTAATCTTAGGCTGGTAACACAGTGTGTGGGCAGAATATCCAGTTACGAGTCTGCTAAAGGAGAACCAGGGGTTGCGACAGAGAAGGACAGCCAACCTCATCTGTGCTCAGGGTGGGGGCGCCCTGGCTCATGACAGACTTTTCCCTCACTGCTTCTTCTCCTACCTCACCAGCTCAGGAAGGGTTCATGCTCAAGCCTTTTTCTTAGTTCTTTGAGATGGGTCTGGTTACCTGAAAGTCAGCAACTCTTTCATAGAAAAAATGCACGTGGCTCAAGTACTCTAGAAACATTCTGAGTTGCTAAAAGAAGTAGGACCATTGTGCATCTATTTCCTTACCCTAATTACTGTAGGCTGTACAGATCACAAAGTCAGAGTGTACATACAAACATCTAATATACACAGGAAAACCAATCTAATCAACCCAGAGGGCTGCTAATAGAATTTTCAGTGTTATCAATATACCTGGACTTTTTACAGTGAGTTGTTTCTGACATTTGGTTATAGTAAAGTATCTTTCAGTTAAATTTGGAAACCTAAAGTAAGACTCCAAAAACCACAAAATAAACTCTAACACAAAAAATTACATAGGTTTCTGAATGGAACCCAAAGTCTTCAGCTGGAAGCTGACACTGAACTGGCCAGCTCTCACTACTGCCTCTGACCCCTGCTGTATTCTGGCCTGGCTCAGGCTGCCTCTCAAGAGTGCCATATGCAAGGACCTCTCATGGCCTTCACAGCAGCCTTGTTTTGAGAGAAGAGTTGTCTGCCTCTTACTTACGGTCATAAAGTGAGCACATAAGTGTAAATGTAATTCATTACCAGAGAATCCTACTGTCATTTTCTTGCATAACATTACTCTTCCTTATATTTTTCTCTAAAAGTACTTTTCATTCTTTACTGCAGTCTGGTGAAACAGGGGAGTCTTCCTGGACTAGTGTATTTTTTCAAAAGGCCCTGTGCTATATTAAATTGTAGAAATTCACTGCCAAGTACAGTGAAACGTTTTCAAACTTGTTTTCCAGGCTACAGCTTTCCATCCAAGACATCATAGTTTGATTGCAATAGTGCAACTAGGTAGCTATCTCTAAAAACTGACCTCTCAGAATCTTGTTCTGAAACCTCATGAACTCCGGGATGGGCAGCCTATGATGCTAGTCCCATGGTAATGGTAGATCCTGTGGGTCTAGGAAGTCAGCAGAGAACATACTTGGTGCAGTGGCGCTGAGAGGAGTGAGCCCTGAGGACGTGTTGGGCATGGTGATGTCCAGCCACTCCATGTTGTCCAAGTTTGAGTCTGAAAGGTCCAGAGACAGACATGGAGTACCTGCAGCAAACTGGGCCTCGGAAGTCTCCATGGGCGAGTGTGAATGGTCCAGCACACTGGACTGGCTCAGCAGGTCATTCTGGAGCTCCTCGATCAGAGAGAAGGACTCTCTGTCTTCACTGCTGGTTTGTAGAGGAGCAATTTCATTGGCTGAAGGTAAAGTTCCATCCAAGAATGCTTCTAGTTGGTTCTCTAAGCTGGCAGATAAACTGCTCATAGGTTCTAAGGATACAGGTGGTGCCATTTGGACTTGGGGTGGTGGCCGGGACACCACTGTGTTGACTGGCATTGTGGTGATGCTGGCTGTCACTGGTCTCATTTTGCAAATTGGAGAAGGCTCTTCTTTTATAGGGAGGGAAATCTCTGTGAAATGTAATTAATTAGTAAATATTTACTACCATTAAAATTTTTTTATTACTAGGACATTTATTTTGCTATTTTGCAATTCTGGTCATTTTCATTGTAGAGGTAGAAAACGAATGCTGTTGGTTGGGTATAATCCTTGACAATCTTTAAGACGATGGATCATTTTAGTTAAATTGATAAACATATGTTTATGATACTCTAATGTGCTTCCAGTTCTTTACAGTAAGACTAAGCATTAAAAGCAATTAGGTCCCCCCAGGTAGGAATCAATAGTTTTACATGTTTTAGTCTTTGGGCCCTTACTCTCAGTCAGGTAAAGCTTTAAGATAGGGTTCCTGAACTGGTTATGGCAGCAGCATCAGGCCTTTAAACAGAAAGGGAAGTGCATAGCCTGAGTTCACACAGAGACATAAAGTATGTCCTTGACATTATGAAAGAGTCAATTTTTTTTTCTTTAAAAAAAAATCATTACAGTTGAACTGTGTCCCCAAGTTAACCATGTACATTCTGTATAAAGTTCTGGGAAGATGCAATATCGTCGCATTTAATTTTTAAATTAAAGCTAATAAAGGCTCCTTTAACCTTTAGCAGATAAGGTGAATCATCTGCTTCTTTTTTTGGTTTTGTTTTCTGAATTTATATGAACTCTTCATAAGCACTGGTTATATGTTATTCCTTGCCACATCAGGTGGTATATTAATGGACATCTGCTATAGACACTAGTGCTCACTTAACTACATATATTTCATTAATCTGTCTTTTCACTTTTATGAGGATACAACTGGTCTCCTTTTTACAAAGGTGCATTAGGGAAAACTGATGACAGCTCTCAGGGGCTCTGCGCCTGGGACGGCTGAGGGGTGAGAAAGAGGGCTCCCGTAAAGGAGCTGGTCGCTGTGTGCTGCAGGTGTTTCTGGAGCTCGTTGCTTTCACCTATAATCACCTCTAGAATTGTTTGAAAGCTTGAAGTGCAATCTAAGTAACTAGCCTTACAATCCAGTATTCAAACCTTCTTAGTACTGATAAAAGTATGCAATAAGATGAGATAATACACTCACTGGATACTTTGTCCTAAAGAAAAGATGATCACTTTGAGAAAATCAAATTGCTTCATGACTTTATCACATTTCAATTTCCAAGTTTAGGCTATAAAATTTTCTTATTAATCATTTAAGAAAGTCTTCTTTAGCAGATTTTGCAAAAATTTTTGAAAAATCCTAAAATCCAGACATGGAATGTATATTTTAAAAATGTCCAGTTGAGATATGTTTGAGCTTAGGGCCTGGGGTTTAGCTCAGTGCTGCGGCGCCCGCCAGGCAAGTGTGAGGTCCTGAGTTCCATGCCTGGTATCCCCTCGACATAACATATGTTATGAGCTTAAATTATCTCTCAAACCCAAAAGAATTCTTAGCAAAAAATATACTTGCATATGAAGATCCAGTTAGATACCAAGAATGTTCTGCTATGCCAAATGTTCTGAAAGATTATCAACTTCAATTATCACTTACAATAAATGAAGAACTTTTACCACTTAAAAATTTAAATAAAATTTCTTATGGTAATTTAAATGCTTTTTAGACTAGTACATAACATTGCCTTTTTGTGGGGGGGCATGGTTCTAAGGACTAAACCAAGAGCCTCATACCTGCTAGCAAGTTCTGTATCACTGAACGACATCCTTAGTCCTTGAATTTTCAGAAATACTGATCTTATACTTGTTTCTTAAGATATGTAACTATGGCAGAGATATATGTGATTTCGTGGCGAAGTTTTCTCATAAGACCATATATTACAAGGTAAGATTTCGTATTATGTGTAGAAAGGGCTTTGGCGTTGCCTTTCAATTTTATTAAAGCAAGGCAGCCCAATCGGGTTGTTATAGAGTCAGGGTCGGACTGGAGTGTTCTCATCTCAGCACAATGGCTGACAGGCAGAACTGGTTTGAAGGTCGTCTTTTTTAGCAGGCTACATCTATGGATAAATCTGACATGCTACTGCTTGAAGGTGAATCTATGGCTTTTCCTCCATTTATAGGCAATTGTTTTAATGGCCTAAATTTAACAAGTTTCTAAAATTAATTAATTTTGTTTTTTGAGACAGGGTCTTGCTGTTCAGGTTGGCCTCATACTCTTGGCAATCCTCCTGCCTCAGCTTCCCAAGTGCACCACCATGCCTGGCTAACCAATTTTAAAACAGTAAATTGTTTGAAGTAGATGTTTCTTAATATCCAAAGATAAGCTGTGAGCTTTAGAGAAAAACTGTCATGGAGTTATGCATGGTGGCACACACCTGTAATCCTAGCACTTGGGAGGCTGAGCAAAGAGGATTGCTGTGAGTTTGAGGCAATGAGCTACACAATGAGCTATCGGATCATCTACAGAATGAGGCATTCTGAGCTACACAGTGAATCCATCAACACCAAAACAAAAGTGAACAACACTGTTATGGACTTGTACTAAAAGGATACTTGCTATGAGAGCGGATATGACCTGTGACCTACCTCCACTCTTTATGAGGATATCAAAGAGATCGTCCATCTGCTGACTGTGTGCACTGGAAATCTACAGCAAAGGAGAAAGCAGTTAGGTATCTTTCATATGAACACAGAGGCGTCATGCAATTGGGGAGACTAAAGGACTTTACAGAATATTTCTAACCTACCATTTGTTAATTTAGAGAACATTGAGGTCACTGAGAGGTGAAGCCCTTTACCTGAAGTGTCACAGCTGGTTAGGGCACCTAAGAGCCAAGCAAGAAGGTAGCTCAGCTGACTCTCTACTCTTCCCTTATGTCTTACTGCTGAATTTTGAGAGGCTACTAGTACTTCAAAAGTATCTTTTATTTGTTTGCATTTTGGTAAAAATTGTATGTCTAAAGATGATGACATTATAGTACATATATTTTCTCAGTTTTGAGATTTACCTGACATATAATAAGCTGTACTTAATGTAAGTTATCCAATTTAATGTTCTGACATGTATACTCCTATGAAACCATCAACAAAAATCAAGATAATAAATACATCTGTGCCCTGCTGAAGTCTCCACAGACTCTTTTATAATGTTCACCTCCTAGAACCCCTCATTGACTTGCTTTCTTTCACTACAGGTTAGTTTTGTAAAATGGATTCATGCAATGTGTACTTTTTTGGTGTGGAGGGGGATTGCCTTCTTTTAATCAATGTATTAAGATTAAGCCACACTGTAATGTATACTTTAGGAATAGTTCATTCCTTTTTATTGCTAAGTAGTTTTCCATTGTATGGAAATTTTTCAGTATGTTTATTCATTCACTTATTCATGGACATTTGGGTTTCTAGTTTTGGGCTATTACAACGTTACTCTGAAAACTGTATACAAGTCTTCATGTAGATATGTTTCTTTGTGGGCAAAACCCTAGGAGTAGAGTGACTGGATCACAGAGTAGGACCGCGTTCTCTTTCTAGGAAGTGGTCACACTGTCTTCCACAGACTGTGCCGTTTTATGTTCCCAGCAGCAGCGTGAGCTTTCTAGGTGCTCTGTGTTCTCACCAACATTTCACGCTTTCCCTTTGTACACGTCAGACATTCCATGAAGTATGCAGTGGTATCGGTGGGGTTTTAATTTGCATTTCCCTGATAACTAATGATGCTTTAACATTTTTTTCATGTGCTTATTGCCATCCATTTATTTTCCTTGCTGAATTGTCTAAGTCTTTTGCCAAATGCAGATTTCTTAAGCTTACTGTTTGCATGGCATATCTTTTCTGACCATTTACTTTCAAACTATGTCTATATTTAAAGTATGACTCCTAGAAATACATGCATTTAGTTACCTACTGCTGCAGTAAGGATTACCCTGAAATCAGGCATATTTCTGTGGGCCAGGAGTTTAGGAAAGGTTTAGATGGGTGGTTCTGGTTTTTGGTACTCATAAAGTTTCAGTCCAGATGCTGGCTGGGCTAAGTCAATTCAAGATCTGGCTGAAGAACACCCCTAAAAAGGTGCCTTATTCTCGTGGGTGGCAAGCTGTGCTGCCTATTGATGGGAGGCCTCAAGTCCTCTCCATCAGAGCCTCTCCACATGGCTGCTAGAGAGTTCACATGGCTTTTCCAGAGACAGTAATCCAAGGGAGAGCAACGCCAGACCTGTTATGACCTAGTCTTTGAAGTCAGATACTGTCCCTTCTGCCTTTTCTGTTTCTTAGACCTGAGTCACTAAATCCAACCCAGGGAAAAATGTCAAGGGCTTTGCAGAACCATCTTAAAAATACCGCACAACATATAGCTGAGCTGGACTTTTTATTCATTCTGCCAATGTAAGCATTTTCATAGCATTGTTTACCAGTGTTTACTGTAATTACTGAGATGGGTAAATCTGGGTCTATCATTTTATTATTTTGCTACTACCTATCTATTCTTTGTTGCCCTGTTTTTTCTTTTCTGTCCTCAAAAATTTGTTTTGGGTTTTCCTTTATTTATATTTTTATTTTTGTTTTTTTTGAGATAGGGTCTCACTATGTAGTTCAGGATAGCCTTGAATTTGTAGTGATCTTTCTGGCCCAGGCTCCCAAGTACTGGGATTATAGGTATGTACTAGTACACCTGGCTTGTTCTGGTATTCCAATTTAATTTTTCTATTGTTCTTTTGAAGCTATACTGTGTTATACTTTTTCACTGTTATTGTGGACATACAATACACATTGTTTTTACTACTTAATGTACCATTGCTTAAAAAATAGGGACCTTATACCTATGTACATCCATTTATTTTCTCTTGCATTTTCTATCAATTTTAAATATATGTCTACCCACCTTATAAACTCAAGACAGTGTTCTTTATCTGAAATGACCTTGACATTACTTTCATTCTTTTTTTTTTTTTTTTTGGTACTGGGAATCGAACTCATGACCTCAGCCTTGCCAGGCAAGCACTTATGCCATTAAGCTATAATCCCCGGCCCGGCCTCCTTACTTTCATTCTTAAAGAATATTTGCACTTGAAACAAAATTCTGGGTGACAACCCCTTCCACCTTTTCCCCACTAAGAACTTTAAATCTGTTACATTCTTTTTTGGTTTCCATAGTTTTTGATGGAAAGTTGACATTAATCAAATAGTTGTTCTGTGTGTAATGTGTTGCTTTTCCCTTGATGCTTTAAATAATTTGACTATAATGTGACTAGGTCTTCTACTTATACATCCAACATCTCACAACTACAAATTTATGAAAAACTTGGCCATTAATTTTTCAAATACTTACCTGCTCCATTCCGTCTTGCAAGGATTTCTCCTCTGCCTCTGTTATAGTTTGGTACTACAAAACAGCCCTGGACCTGTTTACTTTTTTTTCTTTAGATTGGATAAGTTTTAGGAATCTGTCTTCAAATTCACTGTTTTTCCTTCTGGTATCTCTATTTACTAAGTTCATCTGGTCTTTTTTTCATCTTGATACAGAATTACAGAGCCTTAAAAGTAACTTCTACATCTGTTAGGATGCCCTGTATTTTCATTCTTTATGAGCATATTTTGTTTAGATATTGGTGAATAGTTATAGTGGCTGCTTTCAGACCTGGTTTAGTCTCATCTCAGCTGACTGCCTTTTTTCTTAGAGGACAGGTGGTATTTCCTGATTCTTTGTATGCTGCACTATATGAATGGATATTATAGATGTTAAATTGTGGATGTGAATTCTTTTACTTTTTCTCAGATCAGTGGGTTCTTTTGTTTTAGTAAGCTATTAACTTGGTTGGACTTTAACTTAAAAATGTTTCTTCGGTAGATGTTTCAATCTTAATTTAGATCTTCTGTGTTCAACTAAATTGCCATGAGTCTATCCCTGTCTGTATGGCTTAGGGGTCGGCAGATAGAGTCTGGGCCTTTCTTCTCTGGCTCTTTCTCTCCTTGACTTGGCTTCTAGGCCATAAAGATTATAGTTTTGCAACCAGTGTCTCTGCCACTTAACTTGACCCCAGAGTAAAAATAGTAAAAAGAAACTTGTGCCACATAACTTTTCTTTCATGTGTAGATTCCCCACCAGAATATGACTGCGTCTATTCATTTTTGACTGCCTTCATATAGCTGCTTTCTGAGCTTTTATCTGTGGGATGAACTGGTGAGTGAATGAACCATTGTGGCTTTATTTAGCCATTAGCAGAATTAGAAGTCTGAGAAAATATATTTAAAAAAACCTCAGAATTTTGGAGTTGTGCACACAGTGGCATATAAAGATGTATAAAAATTTCGTGACTCATGAAGAAGCTGTTCCTGAACATTTCTAAGTCAGATTTGTTCCTAAGTTGGATTTGTTCATAAGCCTGACCAAGTGAGTCTTAGGAAAAGACTGCTTTTCACCCTGCTTCTTCTTCAAGTCCTCAAACAGGCATTTAGCTTTTGATTGAATAAGCATTAAGCTGAGCAGGACTCGATGCTGCTGCTGACCGTGCATCCACAGAGAAGTTTCTCCTCCTCTACGACCCTACCATGCTTTTTGGATGTTACTGTTGCTTCATTGGCAGCAGCCTTCATGTATTCCATGACCTTGTCCTTGTTCTTCAGAACTGTGCCAGTGGTTGAGTGGATCACGTTACACGAATGAGCACTGTCTACCATCTTTTCACCTTAGTCCCATCTCTCAATTATTTTCCCATGGTTATTGCTTTGCACTTCCTGGCAGGCCCCTCCCATCACCACTGCTTTTCCTCTAGCTTCCACGCTTCCTGGGCTCTGACTGAGCACTGCACTACGGCACACCATCGCACGGTACAGTGAGCGCACAGCAGCATATGACCAGTCTGTCAGACACATGCGCTACTTCCAAGACTTGTTCACAGCTATGAATGTTCATAAATTGATGTCTGTCCGTATCTGTGAAAGTTTGCATCTTGAATGTTTGTAAGTTGGGGACTTACTCTGTAGCATACATAGGTGCTCATTTGAAAACCACTAAACAACCCGAACTTGTATCCCTCATACACATGAACCCAGAAACATGTAGATACCAGTGATTCCAACTGGCTGTTAGGTTAAAGACGAGTCTCCTTTTTTATCTGAATCAATGAACCTACACCTGAGAATCAGGTTTGGAAGGATGTATGCTGTCTTTTACGTTTGTAAAATCTACAGTTCAGTGCTTGGTAATTCATTCCTGCTCCCCTATGAAGAGAACAGATGGACCATAGAAGCACCATTTGTGTCAATTCTTATTGCAGATATTTAAACCCATTTCTGAAAGTTGGCTTTCCCTACACAGATAAAGGTTCCTATTGAAGGAACTAAGGAATTATTTTATGACTAGAAAGCCTGTCTTTCCTTGATACTAAGTGAGTATTAAGAGGCATATATGGTAGCTGCTTCCTCAGTCTGTCCATCATGGCCTTTGGCAGAGTTGTGTGTCCTCTGTGAGGGTGGCGAAGCGCACACTGCCCCAGTGCCACAGTTTCCACTGATGCACAGTAGGCTCCTGAGGAGGTCCAGCCCGTCACACATGGCTATGTGTACTCCCTACTTGAGGGGTTTGGCTTATCTGTTGCTTGCTGGAAAAAGCCGAGTCCCTGGCCCCAACCTTCCTTAGGTATAGCATGACCTACTGCATATAGTTACCATGTGGCCCCAGTGGGTCACCCGATGGAACACGGACTGCGCTAGGAGGCACAACCACACTGATGTTCCTGCTGTTTCCCGTAAGACCCAGTATTAGCTCGATCGCATCCTGCTGTCATATTTAGCTCCTGTGCTATGCGTCTACTATTGAAAGTAAGTTTAAGTTTTAAGCTTTGAAGAGAGCTTTAGAGGCAAGCAGAGTAGAAGGAGTGTTTAGGGAATAGATGACAAGTTTATGCTACTGTTGGGTACTTACTATGGGACAGATGCTTTTTTTTTTGGTCTTTTTGAGACAGGGTCTCGCTATACAGTTCAGGCTGGCCTTGAGCTCACTTTGTAACCCAGACTGGTCTCAAACTCACAATGATCCTCTTGCCTCAGCCTCCCAAGTGCTGAGATTACAGGCATGCACCACCATGCCCAGTGCCAGATGCTTTTATAAATAGGAACTATTAACTTCTCCCATCCGTTGGGACTGCTGTAGCTACTCCTATTTGCTCAGTGAAATAAGGAAAGCTTAGAAGAAGGGAAGCATCTTGCCCAAGGCCCTGGTCATGGTGAACACTAGGCGTGGCAAACCCTGGAGAACCACACACAGATCTGTCACCTCCAAAATGCACTTGCCCAATCTATGCAGTCACCTGCGCGGGCTGCAGGGACTTGAAGAGATGAGGTGAGATCAAGTGGACGTAGGGGCTGGGCATCCTTCACTGACAGCCAGACAGAGGAGGTTCAGTTCACTTGGGTGATGGCCTGACAAGTGGGGGCCTTAGAAATGAGGGACCTCACTAAAATTCACGCCCTGGAACAATCACATCTTCCTCTAACATGACTGACCCCTTGTCCCAAAGGAAAAGTTAAAATCAAAACCCTAAATTTCTAAATAAGTAGTAATTATAGGTTAGAACACTATGGCAAACTGTATGGGATTCCCTGCAATAAATGACATGTCAATGTTAAATAACCAGTTAAAACATAAAGCTCCTAGCCATTACCTTTGCTCCCACTCAGGCAAGTCAGTTTTAGACAAGTGAGTCAGTATAAGGCTGGTCAAAATTTGCAGATGATACATGAAACATAAGCCTTATGAGCCACTGCTTCTGCCCTCACTTACCTCAGGAAGGGATGATTGTGCACTGCGCGTCTGCTTGATGGCCTCCTCGTAGCGGGGTGGATCTTTTGTCTTCGTGACTGGGGTCCCAAAGAGAGAGTGCTGGATGACAAACTGCTGGGGTGGTGGAGGCGAGCTAGGCTGTCATACACAAAGGAGGAGCATGTGTTAGCTCTTGGCAACAGGCCTGCTCCAGCCTGGCAAGACTCAATTCTGCTGTCTTTCCCACAGGGCTACAGCACGGAACTCACACCCGTGGCTGATCCTCCGTGGAGAGCTCATCTACACTACAGACACAGCTGAGCTCCTCTTGACAAGGCGCAACCATTGTATTTTTAACTATGTCCCCAATCAGTGCTGATACTCAGTCTCTTCCAGCCAAAAGCACCCTGTACCCCAGTGAGCACTGTGGGGACTCGCACACTGCAGTACCTTGCTGGGAGTGTTGGGTCCATTTTGCAGGGAGGGGAGCGGGGTGGTTCTGGACTGAAGACTGCTGCTGGAGGTCTTAGCAATAAAGGGCTGCTGGACTGCTGGAGCAGATTGTCTTGGATATGGAAGAACTGGATTTGGGGCTGAGCTTGTGAAAACCTGTAATGAGTAAGTATTTCTCCATCAATGTGTTCTTTTGCTCATCTTTTTTTTTTTTTTCCCCTCATCTTAATGAAGTAAAGAAAGCCATGTGTTACAGCAGGGCTCAGCAAAATTTTGTACAGGTGCATATAGTGCTAGATGTAAGGTTAGTGGGCCATGTAGTCCCTTTTGGAAGCACTCACCTCTGCAGCACAGACAATATGGATAAGTAGGGGTGGCTGTGTGCCAATAAACTACAAAACATGTAGTGGGCAGGGTTTGGCTTGCCCATCCCTGTATGTTAAGCCTAAGTAGCTCCTTAACCCAGTGACTTATCTTTGGTGGCTGTGGAGACGGCACTCTAAGGGTGTATTTGCTCATGATTTTCCTCTTAAATGATAGTGGATTCTAGACATTCCTCACTAAGATGACCTCCTCTATTCTCATGGCTCTAAAGGTTCGGATAAGCTAACAATCCGCCAGCCCACCTCTCTACTTCCACCTCGCTCCCAAGTCCCAAATCTATACCCACAGCATCCTCCTGGGTATGTCACTCTCAGTATGTCCACACTGAACTTTTCTCCTTCCCTCCCAACACCCAGCCTTGGAGGAACAGCAGTTCTTGGTTTGGCTTCAGGTTTTCTCCTTATGTTCAGATGAATGGTGCCAACTGGTAACTAACTCTGCTTTGTCCACTTCTAGAAACCCTTACAGCTGGGACTCTGCTCTGGGCTGACCGAATCCAGGTCCTCACTGTCCCCCTGGCACGCTGCTAGAGCCCATAGCTCCTGAAATCACACCCCTGGTCCAGCACTTACCATATCAATTAGCTCTCTTGCCTTCATCTGCCTGTCTGAGGAGCTGTTTTCTTTTCTATAAGGCAGAGGTGAGAAGCAATTCTGTGGGCTGCTAGAATGTTTTGATGAGCTCCATCAAGAGCCAAAGTTTTGTGGCCTTTTTCACAAATGTATGGCCATACTGCTGATATACTACTGTGTTTCACAGGATGGGCATCGTGGTGCATACCTGTAATCATAGCACTTGGGAGGCTAAGGCCGGATAATCACCAAGATTTTGGGTCTAGCCTGAGCTACAAAGTAAGTTCAAGGCCAGACTGAACTACATAGCAAGACCCTGTCTCAAATAACACCAAAAACCAAACCAGAACAAATAAACTTTACATGATAGCCCATATATATATATATATATATATATATATATATTTTTTTTTTTTTTTTTTGTCTTTTTGAGACAGGGTCTTGTTATGCAGTTCAGGCTGGCCTTGAGTTCACTTTGTAGCCCAGGCTGGTCTTGAACTTGCAACGATCCTCCTGCCTCAGCCTCCTGAGTGCTGGGATTACAGGTGTGTGCCACCACGCTGGCAGCCCCTATATTTTTTATCATAAATGTTTCTTAAGAAGTACTACCTCTATGCATGAGTTCTATAAATATGCTATTTTAAAAAGTTGAATTTCTTTATATTTGATAAAATGTTTTTCTTTAAACTGGAAGTCATGATTTCTAATTCTAGTATTTTGAGACTTAGTGACTAAACCCTTACTTATCTTGCCTATATGTTGTTTCTTTTCTCCTCCCTAAATCAAAGAACATTTATTAAACTGAGCTGTTCTGAAACTCTGTAACCTACAACTATGATTCCTTTCTAACTATTTACTGAGGGATGGGGGAGTTGTGAATGAGAGCACAAGTGCTCATCTGACTGCCGCTGACTGTCCCTGAGGCTTAGCCCAGACAGTTCAGACTATCCTGAGGCACAGAGACAGGTACGTTTAATTATCAGGTTCTTTTGGGTTTAAGATGAAAACTCTGGGATTCATAGTTCTCAAGGTTTAAACTAGGAGGAACACCTGCTTTTGAGGCCTGAAGATTCTTTTGGCAAGGAGCTGTGCACAATGCTCCCCCTGCTGGATGAAAGGGAATTTTGTTAATTTAGGAGCTACTCAACATCTGAATTTGGTGTCGGAAATCATGTGGAGGATTGGCGAGTCCCACAGCAATCCCTTTATTTTAAAGGTAAGGAAAGGAATGCTTGGAGGAAATGAACTTTGCATGAGGCCATGGGTGGCAGAGGTGGTACACTGCCATGATAAAGCCTTCTGGCTCTTGACTACAAGCTGTCACAAATATACATAAATACAAAGATGTCACTTGGGACAGCAATGTCAGACATATCTTTTTCATCTTCAAGTATTATTTCCTGGGGAATACTACATTTAATTGAAAATGTATTTTAAAACTCAGTAAATTCAATATATGAGGATTACAAATATGCTTTTGAACAATGTACTTGGAATAGGACATTCACTGTTAAGTTCAACAGTGGTTAGTATGAAAAAGTTCCTTCTCAATTTCAAATAAATGGCATCTGACCCAGGGTTCTTTCTACACAGGCGGATCGTAGAAAAGAGACAACAGGGGCTTCCCATGAACACGTTCGCGGGAAGAAGCCTGGGGCCTGGGTACCAGGTGGGAGCCACAGTCTATGCCCACAAGTATCTACCAACCTTTCCGCCGTGTCGCGGCTGACTGAGGACACACTGTGGGAAGGCACCTTGTTTCTGAGGTGCAGCAGGAGCCGGGCCCGATGGCAAGGCTGCGGCTGGCACTGGAGTAGCAGCTGCAATCTGAGGCTGAGTCTGGATTCCTGCTTGCGGTGGAGTCTAGCAGGTAAAAAGAAATCTATGTCACTGTCAGAAGCAGAGCTGGAATCAAGAGGTCAGGCTACAGTAACTGGTCACGTGGGAGTCATCTAAAATGAATTAAGATCATGCGTTCAGTGCATCTGTGTTAAGTCTGAACTTTAGCAATTCTTTTTTAAAGCATTAAAAATTTTAACTGATACATGAAACATGAGACTAAAAATATTAATGGATCCCGGTATTAATGGTCCCATGTGATGTTCTGATAATGTATACAATCTAAAATATTTAAATCATGTTAAATGTGTCTATAGCCTTAAACTTTTTTGGGGGGGGGTGTGTGCTGCTGGGGCCGGAACCCAGGGCCGCACACATGCTAGGCCAGCACTCTACCAATGAAGTATACTCCCAGCCCCCTATTACTACTTTAGGTGAAAACATTCCAAATCCTTTCTTCTGTCTTTCTGAAATACACAGTACCTAACTGTTATTATAGTCACCTTAGTGTGCAACAGAACACCAGAACTTTGCGCTCCTATTTAAATAATAGTACCTTATACCCACTAATCAGCCTCATGGATTCCTTACATTGTTAAGATTTTCATCTGAAAAGCCTAGGGAAACCTAAAACCAAAAGAAGAGTGTATAGTGACTCTGTCTCCAATAGGTCAGATATTGTAATACATTTAATAGCAACCAGGAAAACTGTGAGCCTCACTGCCCAAATTCCTGCTTTTGAGCTGCACTGTGTACTGTACATTCTCTGGGGACAGCCAGGAACATACTGGTGACACACAAGCCCAGGAGACAGCAACTTTATATTGCTACAACATCAAAGCTAATGTAAAATTTGGACTAAAAATATTTTTAAAAAGATAGAGAACAGACTTTCAACTTCATAGATGCTTTACAGATAAAAGGGAGATGTTCTGCAATTGGTAAGGGGTCAGGTCCTAGCCTCCTAATCCCACGACTGTGAGATTTCTCTTAGCTGTTAGAGGTATTTGGAAAATTAGTTTGAAAAACACTGGTCCAAATGATTTTTTGTTTCGTGGTCCACATTTGGTTAAACCCTACCATTTTGGTTAAAACTGCATTCCACAAGAACTTAAGATGAATAAGCAGGTTATGCAGACAAAAGAGAGAACTTCGTGCTCTCTTGTGTTTTATTTCTTTCAATAGTACTTCTTGAACTATGGCAACAATTTCCTTATGTCAGGTATTTTCACAGTAATGGAGCCTTCCAAATGCTAAATTTGGGAGGCAGAATGTTAAGAATGGGCTAAAGAGCAAACTCTCTGGAGTAAGAACACCTGAGTTTAAATGTCAGCTCTCTGTCCTTGAAGAACTTACTACATCTTTCTAGGTGTGTTTCTCTATCTAGAAATGGGCTATATCACTTGATTTTCTGGGAAAGGCATGGCCACAAGTTGTTGACACTCTGCCTTTCACATAAAAAGCGCTTAGCAGCAGAAGCTATTATGATAATGGCGCTGGTCTCAAGTGCCGCATGGAAGGGAAAGAGGGATAGAAATACAAAATCATCTGTGCTTGCTTTTTTAATATAAAAATAGTTGCTATTTATTTTAGTGAGGGGACCTGGGGCTTGAACTCAGAGTTTAGCACATGCTAGGCAGATGCTCATTATTTGCAGCCCTTTTTAAAATTTTTGAGACAGGATCTCACCAAACTGTCCATGCTGGCCTCAGCTGGTGATTATCCTGCTTCAGCTTCTTCTGGAGTATCTGGGATTACAAGTGTGTACTAATGCACCTAACTCATATTTTTGGATATCCATTCCCTATGAACACACACTTCATACAATTGTGATGGCTATAGTGGATGCAGTTATGGAAAAGTTCAGGGGATGAACTAGCATTAGCTGGAAGGCAAAGTTATGAGAAACACTTCTCACCTGGAGCTTGAGGCTACCTACTGGGAGTTGCACTGATGTGACATTGGAGCCTTGGATAGACACTGGGAGCAGCAGCTGAGCAGTCTGCGTGGTTAGCAAAGCCTGGGGCTGGGCGACAACTGTGGGTGGCTGTCCTTGGGAACTCACATAAAACTGCGAGACTACACTCTGTTGTTCTGCCTGGGCCACAGGCACCTCTTGTTTGATGACTATGGCCTTTTTGGCAACAAGGGTCTGGGCACTGGCAGAGATGGGCTGGCCTACAGGGTGGCTGGCTGCTGGGACGGGCTGCTGGGAGGAGGAGCAGTCAGGCAGTGAGGCCTCGTCCTTGATGGAGGAACCAGTGCCACCATGTTTCTGGTCTGAGGTGCTGGTGGAGTGAGGAGCCGTGCTGGGTTGGGGTTCTGGTGACCGTTGCTGCTGCTGCCCTCGTTTTTCAACTTCAAGTTGCATCTTCAAAACCTCCACGAGCTTCTGCTCTTGTTCCAGTTTCCGTTTTAGCTCTTCAATCTGCTTCTCTTTCTCCTGAAGCTTGCGATCTTTCTCAGCAGCATCTAGTTCCAGGCTTGACAGAGTGCTGCTGGTGGGGCTCAGGCTGTCTTCATGATTTGCCACTCTCAGGGGAGATGAGCACAAGAACTGTGAGGGGGACATCATTGTCATGATCTCAGTGAAGGTGTCTGCCATGGCTGTGTCATCAGTACTGAGACTAGACTGTTCAGAAGGTGATGGTGAGATTGGCAGAGGGGAATGAAGATTTTCAACATGAGCTACACTGCTAGGCACAGCAGCTGGCAATTCTGCCTTAAAAGTGGAAACTGAGCTAGTCACAGCATTATGTAGTGTTGTGACTGGCAATGCCATGGTGACTTCTGGGTTACTGGTGACGATGGCTGAGGATGACACTGCCACAATACTGCCAGGGGGAAGACCACTGCTGTTCACCTCCTGGTAGGGTTTCAGACGTTCAATGAGGTCTGGTTTGGTGCCTGACACTGGTAGACCCCTCAATTTCAGTTCTGTCTTCAGTTCTGATACCTAGAGATGCATATAGATCAGATCTCTTGGTTTATAACTTTCTGACAAGTTGACAGTACACAATATTCTCCACCCCACCACAGGGGACCACTAGTGGATGCGTGAAACTGTTGAGAGTAGCAAGCCCTGTGCATATTGTTTTTTACAGGTTACCACAAAGTTTAATTAATAAATAAGACACAGTAAGAGACTGAACAGTCACTAATTATCACATACTGTAATAAAAACTAGAAAATGTACCTGCACAAGGTACCTGAGAATAACTGAGGGTCATTTTGAAAGAATGGAAGTAAAAAGAAAGTACCTCAATAAAGGCTATCACATTGCTGCTGAAGTTGAATGTCTACTGAACACCATGTGCACTGAATAACTCTGGCCCCATGCTTACATTTTTGTGGCATTCATAGATGAGTATTTCTACATGCAACTATCACCTTTAAGTCATCCAAGCTGGAAGGCAGAGGTCCTGGCTTCCTCACAGGAACAGATGTATTCTGTCTTGGTGTGTTGGGCGTGGTATTGTTCAAAGATGAATTTCCATTGTTATTATTTTTGTCATTTCTTCAAAAGAAAAAGAAAATCAGTTTATAATAAAATAACTTCTAGATTTGCTATTGCTTCTTTTAACAGTCTGTTTAGCTTATGAAGAGAGGAAGATGATGATTATAGATAGGAAGATTTAATACTGTAAAGATGTCAGGTCGGCTAGGTCCTAATAAAATCCCTGAAGGTTTTGTTTGCTTGTTTGGTGGAAAGTGAAAAGGTGCTTCTAAGCTTTATGAGAAATACAAAGGACCAAAAATGGCCATGACATCTCTGAAGAAGGAAAGCAGCCTGGGAGAGCCATACCCCAGTATTAACATGTGTTACAAATGCAGTTATTACAGTGGTGCAGGGCTGATTGAGGACAGAACAGACATAGAAAACACTGCATCCTGAAGCAGACCTCTGTGGGCATGGCTACTAAATTATCAGGTGATGTTGCCAAAAAGTGGAGAGAGAATGGTCCTTCCAATCAATGGTGCTGGACATTTATACAGGAAAAAAAATGGCCCTAACTTATATCATTCTCAACAATGTCAATTATGAAAACAATAAACTTTCATAAGAAAACTTAGGATAACACCTTGATGGCCTGTGGATGGGCAAAAACTTCTTAATCAGGACACAAAAAACACTAAATAAAAGGCACAACTTAAAGACAGTGAAAAGTCAAGTCACAAAATAGGGCAAAGTATTGGTGATACATAATCTAAAAAAAGCCTCCTATCTAGAAGATATAAAAAGTCTCACTAATCAGTAAGAGCAAGAAAAAAAAAAAAAACTAATCAAAAATGGGGTGGGGAGCGCCGGGCATGGTGGGACACGCCTGTAATCCCAGCACTCAGGAGGCTGAGGCAGGAGGACCATTGTGAGTTTGAGACCAGCCTGAGCTACAAAGTGAGCTCAAAGCCAGCCTGAACTGCATAGCAATACCCTGTCTCAAAAAGACAAAAACAAAACACAGCAAAAAGCAAACATGGGGTGGGGAATAACAAGGAGTATATCCAAAGGGTCAACAAATATGTAAACAAGTGCTTAACCTCATTGGGTATGAGGAAAATAAAAAAGCACATCACAAAACATCCTTGCTGTTTAGGAGAACTGCTCTAATTCTGACAATACCAAGTACTTGGGATAACCAGAACTCTCATCACTGTGGCAGAGATGTGATTTGGGACAGTCACATGAGATGACTGTTTAATAGTACTGAAGAAAAAAATGTATTCATCCTATGACCTAGCAATTCCTCTCCTAGGTGAACATGACAGGAAAACATACATACATATACCAGAGACAGATTAGAATACTTACGGCATTACTCATAATACCCCCACCCGAAAACAACCCAGCTGTCCATGGAGAGTATAACGGGTACAGTGATACATGGAATAACAACTAGAAATGAGAATAAACCACTGCCACTTGTATCACTAAGGGCGCATCTCAGTGTTTTCTCAAAAGGAGCCAGATATTGTAAGATTGACACCTGAAGTTAAAAAACAAACTATACTGATCTATGGGGACTGAAGTCAGGACAGACACTAACAGGGGACTTTTTGGAAAAATGAAGATATTCCATTTCTTTGTTGGCTCATATGTATAGACATGTGTTTACTTTGACATCAGTTTTCACTTATGATTTAAGGACTTCTCTGTATGTAAGTTATACCTCAAATTGAAAAGTGTATTTGTAAGAAGTTGGTGCATCAGCTGTCAAGCTCTAATTAAGCCCTTTTCCAAGTACTAACCAGGCTCGACCCTGCTTAGCTTCTGAGATCAGACAAGATCGGGCGCGCTCAGGGTGGTATGGCCATAGACAAAGCCCTTTTCCATGTCAAAGCCAGATCTTGCCCTCAACTTCCTCGCTCTGGGATGCTCCTGGTGACAAGGGCATTTTCTGATAGCTGATACCTACGTGAGAATCACTGCTGGATGGTTTCTCCCAGGAGCTTTAGGAGGCTTGCAGGTGACAACACTGGCTTTAGTGACAGGTAACTTTCCATGTTCAGTTTTGGGGTCTTTTTAGAAAAAACTTGCCTGAATTTTATTTACATTAAATACTCCATCTTGGAGATGAAATGTTTTGAAATTTGGATGTAAGGATGTATCATTATTCTCCTTTCAAAAATATAACTTTTAAATCTCAGAGTTATGAAAACATTGTCTTTAAATCAGTATTTCTCAGCCTATTTTTCATTAATTATTGCTCCCCCACCCAAGAAGTCTCTTAAGACAATTTTTTTCTGAATTTCCTTTCCCACACAGCTTACTGTCACAGATATACTACGTATGTTTACGTACTATATGTACGCTTGTGTTTTATAAAAGAGTAATAGACCTTATGCTGAATTACCTCTTAGTCCCTTGTGAGTAACTATACTCGAGAGAATGCATGATTTAATTCTCCCATTCACGGTATCTTTTGGCTGAGATTCTACAACATTCTACTTGTGACTATGACTCGTGTTCATACTTTAAGTTTTAAAATACTGGAAATAACTTATTTTCCACCCAAATTCAGAAGTAAAAAGGAGAGGGAGTTGGTGGGTATGATCAGTGTGCAGATGAGAGATTGGATTTCTGAGGGATGGAGTGGCCTTCTACCATCTTTAGATGTGTAGCCAAGGTGGGTTTAACCATAGCCCAGTTGCTTACTCCTTCCATGGTACCAAAAGGCCACATAATACAGGGTTTTTTAACTACTGCTATGGGTGCTACAAGGGTCACTTTTTTGTAATAGAATTTCAATAAAGATAAAAAATGTTTGGGCTGGGGATATAGCTCAGTGGAATAAGCGCTTGCCTAGCAAGCGCAGGGTCCTGAGTTCGATCCCCAGTACCACAAAAAACAAAACAAAACAAAACAAAAAAGATAAAAAATGTTAGAAAACAAGTCTGAATTTTTTATGATTTGGAAACTAGAAAGGCTTATGTTCAGTGTTTAGGTGGTAAAATAATTCACTCCTGCCACACAAAGTGAGTGTTCTTTCCTCCTCTCAGTTTCTGAATCTTCTCCCTAGGGTGAGTGGAGTGGACATTTACTGTAGTGGGGGTAGTGACTGAGGAGGAAAGGGCCCTGGAGCCTCTATGAAGAGGCAGGGCTGGTGGAATTCAGCCAATGTACCCTTCTTCCCTAAAAAGCTGGCCCCAGGCAGCCTAATTCTTTCTCCATGGGATTTTCAGTTTGATAGTCTCATTAGGAAGGGGTCAATAATACTGACTTTTTCCTAGACTTGGAGGGAGGATGATGGTGATGTAAAGTGTCAGGGGTGTGTTGGTGCAGACTAAGTCATAACTAATTGTGAGACTCAAGTTCCCACGGTGGCTCTTCTCATCATTGGTGTCCAGCACCCAGGGAAGGTGGCAGTGCGGGGGGTCGCCTAGGCCCGTGATGAAGCTGTGAGGTAGTGTCAATGGTCTTGAACACTGTTCAAGCTCTCTATGGCCTTCCTGGGCCCCTTCCAATGTCAAATATACACTCAGGCTTGCTTGCTCTTAACAACATGCTACAAAATTATTTCTCTTCATCTCCACACCCTGAAGTTTTAGGTAAGTACATCACTATAAGGTCTAAATAGGTTTAATCTTCCTCAAGATATCTGTATCTTAAGACACACAAAAAGGGTAATCATTGAATGTATGAAAAGATATTTCTTCACAGAGAAGCTTTTCAGTGCATTTATATCCTGTGCTGCATCTAGAAGAAACGGGGCATATCCATGGAGAAGGGCTGTGAGTACCAGTGGGAAACAGAAGTAGTTTCTATGTATCATGTGGCCATAAACTGATCAACTTGATCAGAGAATAATTTTTCCTCATAATGAGCTTTTGCATCTTTTCCTAGGGGTTCTTCTCTAGCGTCGGCAGCAGATTCTTACTTTCTCCTGGACAGTGAAGGAAGGGAAGGGCAGGATCTTTGTGAACCTCTGAGTCCCAGAAAGAACATGTTGGGGATGTGCATTAAGAAATTACTTTCCTTACACAACTAAAATCGCTATGGACATCTTGCTATGAATTCAGTGACAGAACTCTGTCTGGTCACTCATGAGTGGTTTCAAACTCTGGAACACTCCTCTTGCTCCAGTTGTTGAGCACCAGACCTTCTGTTACATGGTCTTTCTTTTCCATAATCAGTGTCCTTTTGTTCTTTACTTCTGTTTCCAGACTGTCCTTCACTACCAGCATCCTGCTGTTCTTTCTAGCAGTTCAGTCTTGCCACATCATGACTGTCCTCTGAGATACACCACTGTCTACTACCATGAGTATAGTCTTTGGCCCAACTTCAAGTCCCTGCAGACACTGGCTCTACTGTTTTGCCTTTTCCTCTTCAAAAAAGTCAGTGGCGTTTTCCAGTCAGGTGGTTTCTCTCACTATCTAGTGCACAGGCACTGCTTACCCTTTTCTGCACTAAGGTTCCTATCATTCTCTGGACTTCCCAAGCCTTCTCCTGGAAATGTCCTGTCATTCTACAAAGTTCTTGCCTACTCCTGGTTTAATGAGCATCTCTCTTCTTTGTATCTGTTCATGCTTCTCTCAGGGCATCGAATATTATTTTGAGTATACAATAAGCCGATTTTTCCTGGATGAGTAATTGTGAAAAGGCATTTCTAACAAACCTATTAGGGAGAATGAAAGCCAGACTGGAACACAGGCTATCCTCACTATATGACTTCAACACCATAGGGGAAGCTTTACTAACAACACAGTGAAAGTAACCACTGAGCACAGACAGATCACCACATCAGACTTAGTGCTTACAAAAACCACCGTATAAGCCACTCGAGACACACATTAACCCGCCCGTACTTGGTCGGTGCAGGCAGGATGGCCTGGTAGTTGTAGTGCTGCTGCTGTTGGCTCAGGATCTGCAGCTGCAGGAAGAGCTGCTGCTGCTGGAGCAGGCGGGCGTAGTTGGAGTCCATCTGTGGCTCGTTCTTCTCACCTTTCTGATCTGGTGGAATGTACTGGTGGTACTTTAACTTCTTTACCCGGGGTTTGGGATCTTTGCACTTTTTGCTGCGGTGTTTGTCATTCGAATTCTTGGGATGGCTTTGCTGTTTTTTTGGGGGGGAGGGGGAAAAGCATTTTAAGAGATGTCATTCTGTGAAACTGATTCTAATGTGCAGCTCTCATTTGAAAATAAAAGGCAGTGTACCCTTGAAACGAATGTAACTATTACTAGCATTTCTGTGACCCCACCACTTGAGCAGGGGGGTGGCCATGAGCTCAGGGCCAGCCTAAACTACAAAGGGAAACCCTGTCTCAAAAAAAAAAAAGTACCTACTTTGGGAAGCAATAGACTAAATACATTTCAAAGATCCATGAAGACATTTGCATACTTATTTTGACTAAGAGATCTGCTGCATTTGTTCCCCTGGGGTACAGCAAAATGCCCAGCCTAGGTTATCTATTCAAATTCAACAGATATTTACTTTTGGCCTCCTGTATGGACACACTGCTAATTACTTACATGTATCATCTCCTATTGAAGAACAGGTTGTACAATTAATACACAACAGGGAAAAGATTAAGTATATTTCACCCTATGTAATATTTTTTTTAAAAAACCTATTGAGACTATGTAAAAACAAACAAAAAAAACTGCTTGCAATGAGAATAAAGCAGGCTATAAAACTGTTTCTAAGGAAATAACATTTAAGCATTTAGTCATATTTTCAACATTTTTTAAAAAAGACTACATTTTTAGTTTTAAAATTAGATACCATATATCTCTTGTCTTATGACTATAAATCACATAATGTATTAGATAATTTTCTACTTTTCAGTATTCATATAAGAAGATAACTTTATCTGGAAAAAAAAAGCCATCCAAAAAACCCAGCACAACACGTAGGAAATATTCTTAAGCTTCTTTAGAAAACACACAAATTAATGAAAAAGATGAGAAGAATTAAATGTAGTTACTGACATTCAATCATGCTACTAATTATGTTACAAATGCTTCTATCCAAAAAATTAGAAAATTAAAAAAAAATCTTAAAACCTCCAAATCACCACAGCATGTAGACTAGAAATAAGATCTTCTGTACACCCTTCCTATGCACATATTAATGTTTAACATAATTGGGATGATGCCATATATGCTTATTAGAGATGGGCCTTTGTCCCCTTAATTTGGTATGTTATGCATTTTTCCCTTATACACAAATGACTGTGTAACACAATTTTCTATGGCTGAGTTAGAAAACAGTTTATGGGCCAGTAAGTTGAGTCACAAGAACTGATTATGTGTATCTTTTCCCAACTCTGCATTCAGTGATGTCACATGGGTAGCTGGAAATTGGTCACAGTGGGAATAATTATGCCATGGGAATTGGCAAAGGAATAACCCACCCTCTGATCCCAGACAAGTTATTACACATTTATTAGTGCACCACTGGAATAGCAATCCACTTAACTAGTACCATATTTTTTGAATATCTGTAAACGAGGATTTGTAAAGAGTAAATGTATAACGGAGAGGATTTTTCCTGACTCTCAGACTTGACCCCAGGACCTGATCTTCTCTGAGTTCTACATTTACTGAGTAGTGCAACTACCTACTCCTTCCTTCCTTTCTCTGACACATCATTGTTCCTGGGGACTAAATACACATTCACAATCCTTCCCACATTTTGGTCTCTCATTTCTTTGACGCCCTTTCTTCTAAATATCTCATCTTCTCTCTTAGTCGCTCACTGCTTTGGTTAATGCCTAGATCTTACCATTCCCTGAATTGTATCTTCTCAATTCTTAGTATCCTAATCTGACAACCACCAACTCACTCCACCCAGAACACCATCTTCAGCACTTACGTGGTGCCGCTGAGACACACAGTCCATTTCTCTTACTATCTTTACACTGACCTTCACTTTACTTCTACATAACTATATCCCAGGTCCACTCATACGCACTGCCCACTCTGTCACAGTCACCTGGAAAGACCACATGCTGGTTCTCTACTTCAGGGTTCCTTTACAGGACCTCTATTGACATTCTGAAGTGGGTAAGCCTTGCGGGGGCTGTGCCGTGGACCATAGGGTGTTTAACAGTATCCTGGCCTTCTGCCACCAGGTAGGTGCCAGTAAGCCATGCCCTTCGCCCACAATGCAACCACCTGGAATGTCTGCACACATTGTCAAATGTCCCTGGGGTAAGGGTAATTACTCCTGTAGCAATTCTTTTTTTTTTTTTTTTTTTTTTTGCGGTACTGGGGATCAAACTCAGGACCCTGCGCTTGCTAGGCAAGCGCTTATTCCACTGAGCTATATCCCCAGCCCCAAGGGTAATTACTCCTGTTCATCTACTTCATGCCTGTTTTCATATAACTAAAAGTGCTGCAAGAAAACAAAACCAGGGCTGGGGATGGAGCCCAGTGGTAGAGTGCTTGCCTAGCATGCACAAGGCCATGAGTTCAAATCCTCAGTACCAAAAAAAAAAGGAAAAAACAAATCAAAGAAGCCATACACAAAAAGACATAAAAAACAAAACCAAGCCAAACCATGCAGAAATATCTGTCTTTAAGTTTATGATCACTAATAAGCTCACTTTCAAGAGTGAATACCACCTCCTTTCTTTCTGTGCTCAGTCCCTGAGTACCTCGCTCTATGCTCACCGTCAATAGATAACCTGGTCTCCTAAATACCGGGCAAACAAATGACGAGTGCAGAGCCCTACACACGCTCAAGGGCCTGCCTACCCCTGCACGCTCTGAGGGGCTCTCCTTCCTGGGGCTACAGATGAACTATTGGTCCAGCTGCCGCAGACCGGCAACCCCTTCCTGAGCCAGAGTCCACATTCTCTCGCCCACACGCTGCCTGTTCTCAGAACCCTTGCCCCTCTCCTAGGTCCTCCCTATGAGCTCAGCAACATCCTTTCCTGACCCCTACATTCTAGTTGAGCTACTGCCTCTTTTCTCGTGATCCTTTCCAACAGAGGTCGTCAAAACAAGCTTTCTATGACGTCACCTCCAGTTCTGTCTCTCTCCACTCTAACCAAGCTTTTGCCTCTACTATTCGAGAGAGACTACTTTTGGCAAGGAATTTCTGTGCTCATTCTAACAGACCCGCAGCAGCAATGACACATATGATCTCTCCCTCCAGGAAAGCTTCCCTTGGCTTTGGAGCCCTATTCTTCCGCCATGCTTGTTGCTTTTCCCCAGGCTTCTTTTCTGGTCCTTCTACCTTCCCAAAATGCTGACATGCCTACAGACTCAATTCTTATACTGCTTTTTTTTTTTTTTTTTTTTTTTTTTTTTGCTACACTGAGACTGTAGGTAGTTTTACTGGATTTTGTGGCATTCAAGCATGTGAATACAGGGATGATTTCCACACTTGTCCAATTCTGAAGCCCACTCCTGAGCCTGGCTCTTTCACCCAGCTTCCTCTAGGACATCCCCACTGAGTGTCTCCTGCGCACCTCTCACTGCAGGCGTGCTCCCTCCAGTCACAGAAGTTGGCAACTCCAACTTTTTAATTGCTTAGAAACAAAACAATAACTGGTTCATGATGACTTCTTCACATAGAACATTTAACTGGTCAGCAACGCTTCCTGGTTTATCCTTCAAAATGTTGCCAGCCACTTCTGAACCCTGTCCACAGTGCCAAGGCTGCCACTGTCCTCTGCACTGAATAATTCCTTCACCTGGTCTGTGCTTCTCCCTTTGCTCTTCTACTGTCTCTAGCACCTTCTACCAGCTTCTCTTCTCAGTAGTAACAACAGGCCTAACTTCTCACAGGATTCACGGTCTCTGGGCACTGGCTGCTCCTGGCTGCATGGCTTACTTTTGATCTTTGGCCATCTCTGGCCAGGTCATACTGGCTTCCACATTCAGAGACTCCAGGTTTTCTTCCCACAGATGCCCTCATGGCTTGCACCTTCACCTCTATTGGATCTCTGCCCCGAAAGTAGTCTGGTGACACATGCAGATGACCTATTTAAAACAGGAAGCACCTCCTTTTGACTCCTTGGCAACTCCATTCTCATGTGACCCTTTACCATTCTACTGTGCTTTTTATCCTAAGCATGGGAATTTGTGATATTCTCTTTATTGCTTCATCTACTCCGACTACCCAGAACAGTGCCTGATACAGCTCAAAGTATCTGTTATTTAGAAATCACTATAATGATGAGGCATTTTATATCTCACTATTGGAAAACATCCTTGCTTAAGCATACCCATGTAATCTCATAATATTCTTAGTCAGTGTCATGTGCTTATTTTGTTAACAATAATAAATTTCACTTCAGTCTTTTCAAACACTTATCTATAATAATGTATATTCAAAATGAAGTTTGTGGGCTGGGGATACAGCTCAGTGGCAAGTGCAAGGTCCTGAGTTTGATCCCTGGTACTAAAGAAGTTTGAGAATAACTGTTACACGTTGATGAAACAGCAGACGCAGCCACAGTCAGGAAGTTACATGTTGGGAGAGGTATATACACACAATAGCCAGCATTCCTTAGGCTAAATCTTGCTGTGACCTGGTGGCCTGCACATGTCTTTCTCTTGGTAAATGAGCATGGCAAGTGGCTCTCCACATAGAAAAGGTGAAAGAATTATCTGCTCCATGATGTGCATCTCTCCTTTTTTACCATGGCATAGTCCTGTGAGTCCCTACTCAGTCCCTAAATTTCACATTGTTAAACAGTGTTGCTTCCTATAAATCAAAGCCTTTTTAATGAAAGACACCAGCAAACAGCAGAAATCTAGAGAATGGGAGAGGCAGGGAAAGAGTTTTTAGCATCAGCAGAGAAAAGGTGCTAGGCCTTTCGACATTCTTTTTGCCATTACTGGAGACGCCAGAATAGGAGGAAGAGCTGATTTTATTGGTACAGTTGCTGCTTGACACTCTCTAGAATTTCTGGCTCCAACACTAAGCAATGGAAGATGGTGAAATATGCTGATGTGTGTCCTGAAGCCATGAACATCCAGTACACTGACAGAGAGCTTTCGCTCTAGGGTGGCTAAGGACAAGGACAGCTTGAGTGGACAGACACAGGAGATGAATATGCATTGTGCTAATCAGAAGGAATCGCCTTTGCCTTAGAAGAGTGCTGCGAAAGGCGGCAAGAAGGTTAGACGAGAGCTTGGGATGTGGGGGGCCTTCCTGACCGTGTCACTCCTTAACTCTTCTGGACCTCAGCTTCTGTGTATGAACAGCGGTGAGAGAGTATCTAACTCTCTATGTCATTTTTTAGTTCTAAAGCTAAATGTACTCTGCTAAAAACACAACTCTGAAGTGATTGCACAGTGTAATCATTAGACACTGTTCAGTTTACTTTCTACATCCATTTCATTTAGAAGTTCTAAATATAATCTCAAAAACTTCAAAAGGGTACTGTCTTTTATAACTTTTCTTCTTTGGGATTTATTCTCAATTATTTTGGCCAAGCAAAATACAGGGAACAGTTCCATGAATTTGAAGCTTATCTGAGAAGACTCTAAGCCTCATCTGGCCAAATCTGCTACATCAAAAAAATATTTGTTTCTATAAGCCCTCTCAACTGTCATGTAATTTTTGTGGAATATCAGCGAGCTTGATTCTGTGCATGAAGTCTAGAGCCATGCTGCCATCACACATGGTTGTTTGTGAGGTTCTTGGATCTCAAGTGCAGTGCTGCAGCAACTCTATCTTACTGTTGCCGCATTTCATCCAATGGTCTAAGAGCAGCAGAACTGTGTGCTGGTGATAGGAAGATTCCTCAAGCTTTGCTGCACAGCTCAGCAGTTTTACTCAGGCAAAACTCTATACCCTCTTTTGGGGACTGTAGGATGATACATTGTGTGCTGAAGGGTGCAATTTCAAACATAAAGTCTCCAGGATAGCAAGTTTTCCACAGTTTAATTTTCAAGGCTTCAGGCTAAGAGCCAGGTTGGGTAACTTAAACAAATCCTTCTGTCTTTGTCCATAGGCTCAGACATTCGCAATTCAAGTCCCACAATGCTGTGCCCCAGGGCACCCACCTTTACCAGTGCAGGGCTAGGCTTTGCTGAGGATACAGTGTTCGTGGGGAGGACAGGAGCTGTGGACCTTGTAGGAGGCTGGTCCGAAGTGGGAGGAGTTTTCAAGAATTCAGGAACTGCTGGGGACACTGAAGTAAACTGGTGAAAGAAACAGAAAAGGAGTCTGTGAAATCAGTGATGGCAAAAATAGAAAAACTAGAATTATAAGAGAATGACCTCATTTTTAAAAAGTCCACTAGAAAAGAACCAAAGGAAACAAAATATGCTATTGTGTTCGAGGCCCAGAGAGTAGGATAAAATGGTTTACCTCAGTGGTGCCAATAATTTCCTTTTTACTCTTGTAACAATCAGTAGCTGAAGCTAAATAAGGTTAGATCTACCCCACTGTAGTGTTTTCTCGGAAATATGGTCAGAACCAACTGTTTTTGGGAGGAAAAAAAGTCTAAGACTTATAAAAGTGATAACAAGAATACATGGTATTTATAAAGTTTCCTTGCTAAATAGCTAATCCTGGCTAATTCAAACATGGTATTTAGTTTTTGCTACAGAGCTGGCTGAACCCTCTGTTCTACACCCTGCTCCTGTGGCCAGGCACATCTCTGGTGAAGGCCACCTCTGCTCACAAGTCCTTGCCTGTGTTCACAACTTATGCTCCTGTCTCCAACCCCGATGAATGTTGTCATTAACCACAGACCCCAATTTTGCACAACAGGGGAAGGTGAAGAATACATTCTGGTATTCTCCAAGACTGACTTGCTTCACTGACAGTGTCGCCTCCTTTAAAATGAGAAGCCACCTTCTTCTCAGGCTCTAACCAACAACAACCAAGTCTCAATTTGGAGTCATAGTTTAAGAAAGGAAGGTAAGGAAGGCTTTGCTAGGTTTTAACAATTCTAACTAGCAATCTACTTTAAAGCATACAATTATTAGAAATAGATATTACTATTATAATAAATCAACTGAATGTTGTATTTTTATTATTATTTGGATTTAATTATTACTAGCTTTATCTTAAGGAAAAATGTCATTTTTTCACTTTAACTTTCCCAAACAACTTTCAAAGTCATAATACCAACAATCAAAGTCAGTTCTCTTGAATTTGGGATTTGGGTTTTAAAATAGTGAACTATTTTTTCCTCCTTAAAATCTTAAAGGGTTCTTAGCAGCAGCAAGAAACACAAAGCATGGTGCATACAGTTACTCAGTAAATATTTGCTTAATTGAAGAATGGACATTCCTGTGGCTTTATGCAGCCAGGTCATGGTCTCAGGCCCAGCCAAGACTGAAAGTGTCCGAGCTCACAACTCACTGTCCATGCCAACTCTGCATTCTCCTTGAGGTTCTTGACACTGATTTCAGCTTTTAAATAGTTTTTTAAATAAATATTCAGAGTAAAAAGACTGCGTTTCGTAAAGATGGCTATATTCAATTTCATTTCAAACAGAAGTGACAGGAAAGGACTCATCCAAGAGACTCAACTCCCATGTTCCTGGCAAATTTCTGTCCTCCAGTAGCCCTGAGATGTCTGGTTCCTTGAATCTCTGACTAACCAAATTTCATGGGTCAAGCTAGAGATGGTCACTTCTTCAGGGGATTTGATTTATACTGTCTTCCTTTTACCTTGCATATTTTTTGGGTATAAGGATACTCATCTCTGGGTCAGTTTTCACAAAGGGAAAAAATATTTCTTGGCACTATATAACTGATATATGAAGTAGAAACGAATATTTGCACTCTGAACTGTCTCTCACTGGGCAAGGTACTTTACCAGCACAGGCCTCAACAACTGACAGACAGCAATGATGAATCTGACAGAAAGCAGTAAGCGTTCGCAATCTTAGAAAGTATGTGTATGTAAGGGAGCAGTGTCGCCCGTCGTGCCTGTATCACTTGACTGTGCTTTGGTTACTGATGCTCGCATCTTATAAGCTCTTTCTCAGTGTCATTCTGCTACCCAGAAAACCACAGACTTCAGGGAAACGCAAGAGTAACTCTACTGAAATGCAGGGATTATTAACCTCTCCTAATCTGAAGATACATTCTAATTATGGATAAATATCTAAATTCTTATTACAATTTGTTTGCCTTTTTAGTGTGCCTTAGGAAAGATGAAAAAACAAACAAAACAACACCCCTCCTTGGGTGTTAGGCTCCTACTGGTTAAAGTTACAAAAGGAATCTCAATAGTAGTAACTCTGAAATGACAGTATTTTTCCAAAAAGGATTAAGAGTATTGAGGCCATAAAAGTTACAGCGCTACTCAGTTCACAATTCAGGGTGCAAACTGAATTGGACGAGAGCTGAATCAAATTCAGTAGTTAGATTCAATGTTGACCTTATGGGGAAACTGATTTGGTTTTTGTTCAATTTGCTTTGCAACCAGAAACATGGAGGGAATTAAGTTCATGAACCGAGGTATCACTGTACTTATTTCATTCCACAGTAAACTGAGAAATATGTTAACAATTTTAAAAGAGTATTAGGTAAATATGTTTAAATTCTTACCAAGATATGACTTCACTTTATATACTATGCACCTTTTATACTCCTCCAAAAATTTAATTTCAAAGTGATTGAGAATTGTTTCCCTAGCAAAACAACAGGTGCAGACTTGACTTTGTTTTGTTGGAATTGATTGCTGTTTCTATCACAGGTTATAGGCCCCCTTTTTTATCAGTACTAGGAACTGAACCCAGGCCCTTTACACTGATTTATATCCCTAGTGCTTTTAATTTTTTTACTCTATTTTTGAGACAGGGTCTTGCTAAGTTGTCCAGGCTGGGTTAAAACTTGCAATCTTCCTGCCTCAGTCTTACAGAATATCAGGATTACAGGTATCCACCACCATGGCTGTATGGAGCTGTTTAATTTTCATTGTAACACTATAAGAAAGCCAGAAAAGTATTATTTAAAGCATAAATACCCATCACTAAACAAGACTCAAAAGAAGGCAACTTCAATCTTAAAGGCTGACTTTTATTGGAAACTTATGTAAGGAAGTTCTGCTACAAGCTGGGCATGGTGGTGCACCCCTGTAACCTCAGAACTCTAGGAGGTTGAGGTAGAAGGGTTGCACATTTGAGCCTAGCCTGGGAGACTTAGTGAGAACATGTCTCAAAACCAAAAAAGGGCTGGGGACTGTAGCTCAGTGCAAAGGTCCTGGGCGCAAACTCCAGTACTGTTACAACTGGAACAATGAAAGAACAAATGCCTTAGCCAATTAAAGTTTGGTAATGTTGCAGGGTCTGCATGGGTTTCTCACTTCTGTAGCCCGTGGTCCACTTGGCAGAAGTCAGTTAGTGTTCTCTGGTAAGCTCTTTATTTTAATTAGTTCTTTATGCAGCCTTGAGGAACAGAAACTAAATATCAAAAAACAAAGATTTTTATGTTATAGTTTTTAAAACTATAGTAGTGGGTATGCTTTAAATTCAGGATGCAGCACAGTTCTTGACTAAGAAGGCCACATGTACATAAAAATTCAAAATGCAATTACTCTTTAAATATAGTTTCCATATGCAAAACTCTAGATAAATAAAATGAATAATGAATGAGTTGAACACAAACCATACTTTATATGTCTAATAGATGAATATTTTATGCAAAATTCCATCTTTGTTAAAATGTGTCACCTAGGACAGATCATTTATTTCTATATATTTCATTTTTTAGGATAACTAGCTGAACATTAAAATCCACAGGACATTCAGTCAGTAATCAATTACCTGATTAACAGTGAAGATTTGCTATTTTGACATTTTTAAGTATACAGCAGTATATATGTATACACACACACACACACACACACACACACACACACACACACATTTTTCTGCAAACATCACTATCATCTCCAGCTGTTTTCACGTTCCCTAATGAAACTCTAATGAAAAACCTTCTTTTTCCCTTCTCTCAACCCCCAGCAACTATAATTCTGTTTTCCATTATTTTAACTACTGTATCTCATATGTGGAATCATACGGTTTTGTCTTATTGATGGGTTATTTCACTTAGTATGATGTGCAAGATTCTTTTCTGTTGTTTCATACTACAGAACTTCCTTTTTAAAAGCTGAATTCCATTCTGCATATATGGAACATTTTGTTTGTTCATTTGTCAATGGAGACGAGTTGTTTTCACCTTTTGACTACTGTGAACGCTGCTGCTATGAACCTAAGTTTTCTGTATTATTTGGCAAGTGGTCATATACCTGAAAGTTATTTGATATAACAGTAATAGTCTCCTAAACTTGTCTCCCTGAGAATATGGAGTAGCTAATCAACAAGTTCCTTTCAGTACTGCTAGGCTTTGGAAATTTACATCAATCACATCAGATCATGTTTACAGTTAAACATCAGTGTGTTTATAGTAAGTTATTAATTGAACGGTTTAAGAAGTCACTGAGAGAAGCATCCAGATTGAAGGCATCTGGTATCACATATAGCTGGCTGGTCTCGATTTTCTATTTTCTATTGTTCAAGAGTTGCTTCAGCATAAAATAAATTGAGCTCTAATTTGTGATATGTGTACCACTAATACTTTGATAAATCCTTTTTAGCTGTACTTGGATCAGAGTAGAAAAGAGACAAATCCAAGCATAGTTTTAGTCTTACACAGACCACACAGAAATACTATTTCACAGCCTTTTTTCCTAACATTTTATGTTTCAAGAGAAGTGCTTGAAAAATTGGTTCTTTAGCTAGATGTTATAGGTTAATTCTTTTTTGGGAAAGTGTGGAGACTTTCTCATATATGGGTACCTTTGTGTAGAACCTAACCCCCAGGCAGCTAAGTGTTCTGAAAAAGATTTAAGGAGACTATTTCTCATAAAGCACCGTGGAATAAAGCAAGGCATCAAGAAATCCTGAGCCTAATATTTTCTGAGTTATCTATAGATATAATTTTTAAAGAACCTTAAAAAAATTCCTTGCACTTGCTTTAAGTTTTATATAAGACAAAACATAAAGACATTGAACAGGTTAACTAGGAAAACGCGTTTAAGTCATACAATTAAACATGTAACACAAAATGATGATTAATCAATACATGAAAAAAGTTGATGTAGGTTAAACAAAAAAGCAAAATGAAATCTATGGCACAACTATCTGAAGTATGGCTGGGCAACCTTTGTTACCCTCCTATGATAAGTACAGGAAGACATGTAGAAATGTGAGGGTACCCTACCATTTTTACTGTACTTTACAAAAGGGTCAGCCCTCATGCTTTGGAACTTAAAATATCTAATCACAGATATACACTAGTCCTTCACTCTACCCAGTGTGGCAAGTGGTCTACAAGAACTAAGTCCACAAAACTAATATTGAGTTTCTATTTTAAAGATTAAAAATTAAGGATCTCAACACCTGAAAGATAATGTATGCTTTCATTACTCTTTCTCTCATTCATTAAATTGGTAAGTACTTGCTGTGACCTGGACCTGTGTATTCAGTGTGAAGTTAACTGAGATAACAGGGAAATCTTGGCCATCTAGGAGCTTAATGTCTAATGAGAAGCAATGTGTTAAGGTCCTTTCCCCTAGAGGGGGAAGTAGTTTTCTCTGGTAGTTTTATTTAGATAAATACATTTTATATCCATCAAATGCGATGCCTGTACCAATTCTATGAAGTACAAAGTTGTCAAAATGAACCCTAATTATCACTTCTAGATGATGCAAAACTTTTAGAGACTTTACTGGCACTGTAAACTTTGCCTCTGTAATTGATTTTTTAAAATCCACCATACAACATTTACAATCCTACTTAAGGATTTCTTTTCTCCAGCATCAAGATAACAGTTACCAAGAGCATTCCGAATTCCATGAATAAAAGTATAATAAAAATCTGTCTGATTCCTTATTTATACTAGAATATTTAATATAAGGGACACAATTTAGTATGTCCTGAAAAGGTGCACAACAGAAATGATTTGACAGGTAGAGCTATTCCTGACTCTAAGATCTTTTCTTGACTCTCCGTCTTCATGGAGATTGTTAACCTTCTCTAAAATAGGTCTTTTGCCATCAGCCTAGTTGATGGGTAAGAGGCAAACATCTATATTTGATTTTCTTTTGGTGCTAGAAATTGAACTCAGGACTTAGCTCTTGCCAGGCAGGCACTGTATCGTGGAGCTATATCCCCAGCCCCGAGGCAAACTTCTAAAGGTTGCAGACTTAGTGTGTGCTACACTGGCAACCAACAATCCATATTTGTCCTTTAAGAAATAGTGCATAGTATTCACATGGCCAAGAGGATGTAATGGAAAAGACGTAAGTCCTGGACTCCGATTTAGATACTAATTTTGCCAGGATTCCAGACAGCATTGGGAAAGACATAGAGAAGGCTTGCCAGTCCATTTACCCGCTTCATGACGTCTTTGTCAGAAAAGTAAAAATGCTGAAGAAGCCCAGGTTTGAATTGGGGAAACTCATGGAGCTTCACGGTGAAGGTAGCAGCTCTGGAAAAGCTACTGGGGATGAGACTGGAGCTAAAGCTGAGCAAGCTGACGGATATGAACCACCGGTCCAGGAGTCTGTGTAAAACCCAGATTTTTAATAGTGATGAATAAAATCCTATTTCTGAAAAAAAAAAAAAAAAAAAAAAAAAGAAATAGTGCATACCCATTTTCCTTCAAAGAATTCTATAATGTCGGCCTAGTGGGTAGGACTGTCTCTGGTTAACTATTTATCACTTCTAGATGATGCAAACTTTCAGAGATTTCACTGGCACTGTAAACTTTCCCTCTGTAATCGATTTTTTAAAATCCACCATACAACATTTACAATCCTACTTAAGGATTTCTTTTCTCCAGCAAGACCAAGTTTCAAGAGCAAAGTAAAAAACATAAACAATATGGGGAAATATAGGGAAAAGAATGATCATCTCTTATGCAGGCAGAAGTGTCATAAATCCCTTAACACAGGAATGGCTTAGGTAACAAAAATGCTGCGTTACTAAAAGCTAAGGGCAAACTAAATAGTCATCTGATATGCTGATTTCAGATGGAAGGAGAGAACAAAGAACCCCAATTGATAGGTAGAACTTCTAAAAAATGGTATTACTTGCATACTCGGCATTCTTTCCATCCCTATTTTTAAAGCTAAGGGGGGGTGGGGGGCACAGCAAACGTGAGAACACAGTAGGAGCTTGTTGTGGTTTGTGTCTGGATATGACCCCAAAGCCTTAAGTGGTCAGAGGGCTTTTTGGGTGGCTGAATCTACAGTGTATGATTGACTGGTTGTACAATGCTGGGATTAAGGGTGAGTGATTTGCTAGACTAGCCCTCTGGCTGGATCTGCACTGCCCTAATCCCGGTAGACTGGATCCCATATAAGGACAGAAAGAGGCTTGTCTCCGTCCTCTCTTGTTGCTTGTGTTGTCTTCTGCCGCTATGAACAGTTGCCCCTCTGCCATGTGCCACCCTGACTTGGGGCCAGCCGATTATGGACTGAAACCTCTACAGCCTACGAGCCAAATAAACCTTTCTCCCTTTCACTCTGGATGTCGGGTATTTTGTCCTAGCCATGAGAGAAACTAAGTAAGGCAGGGCCGCTCTTCTTTGTTCTCTTTTACCTGCTCAGATCTCAGCGTGGGCTGGTCACTGACTTGCACCCCTTCTTCCAGACTAGGTTCCAGCAAAGCTGAGGGGCCACAGCCACTCCTTCCTATAATCTTGGACAGAAGGGTCTGAACTGTCACCATCTGCTCTGCTTTTCTGAGGTTGCAGTGCAAAGGCCCTTCTCTTAAGTGGAAGGGCAGATCCTTCTACACTCACGGTGATCAATCAGTGTTTACCGAGTGCCTTTCTGTATCAAAGACATCCACATATTCACTCTCATTCTTATCCTCTATGAGTCTCAGTCCTTTTCCCTTTAGCCTCACATTTTAGTTGGATGGACAGAGACAACAAACAATGTATTTTAGATCATGGTGATGAGAGCAAAGAAGAAAACAATGCTGAAAGGCAGTTCCTAATGGATGTTCCTGAGTGAGAAGAAACGGTGTTAAGAAAATAATGCACTTTCTGTGAAGCCAGGCTCTCTCTTATACAAGGGATAAAGTAATTTCAAATTCCCTTCCAACTCAAAAATTCTGCAATAATGGTTTAACAAGAACACTTGGAGCTGATCTGACACTCTGAGTAGTTCTGTAGTTTTTTTTGTCTTCTTTTTTTTATTTTTCTTTTCTTTTTTTTTTTTTCTGTCTTCTTTTTGAGACAAGGTCTTGCTATGTAGTTCATGCTGATTCTGAACTTGAGATGAGCCTCCGCAGTACTGAGATTACAGGAATGGGCCACCATACCTGACAAGTAGTTAATAAGTTTGATTTTAAAATAACTAAAGAGCAATGAACAACAAATGCTGTGTAGCATAGGCATTCTTATTAAACCACAAGAAACATGAATGCCTACTGAAAAGTGTGACACATAGATTTCCAATGTAACCACAAAAATATTCCTTAGATCCCTTTGAATGCGCTAGATTGAGTTAACACAATCTGATACAGAACAGGTGCTCAATAAATACTTGCTAAACAAATGAAGTCAATTTCACTTGAAATCAAAAGGCTAATTCAAATATTCAAACCTCAAGGCTGGGGGTGCATACTGCCTAACATGAAAAGGCTCTGGGTTCAATCCCACCATGGCAAAACAAACAAAAACCAAAACACATACTCAAATCTCTAAGGTTTAAAGTAATGCTATTATGTATTTGTAAAGATGGTATTTGGGGAAATCTGTATTATCTCCTTAGAAGGCAATTAAATGCATACCTTTGGCATAAAAGTCCCTTCATTAACTGGCAATGTAGCTGAAGAAATAATCTGATAAGTGCCCAATAATATATTATATATATTTGTAGCAAGCATCTGGGAATACAATCGCGGTCTTACTGTGTGACCAAGAGTGAAAGATGGGAAACAGCTCTAGGTAACCAAAAGTAGGGAACCAGTTAAATAGTATATCAGCTCAGTTGAAAGTGATATTGATGTATTTATTGATAAAGAAAAGCTATTTATGGCTATTAAGGTATAATACAAGTTTTATACGGAATTATTAGGTGACCCAGCAATTGGGACTTCTAGGTGGAATTTTAAGAAAAATAAAAACATATGTTCACATAAAAACTTGTCCATATCATGGATGTGTCTTCTGAACATTATGCTAAATGAAAGAAAGCAGTCATGAAAGACATGTTATATAATTCTTTTTATATGCACTGCCCAACTAGGCAGGTCCACAGATACAGAAAGTACAATGATAGCTGCCCATGCTTGGGTAGATGGGGTGATGAAGAGTGACTGTTAATGGGACGGGGTTTCTTTTGGGGGTGATGAAAATATTCCAGCATTAGACAGTGGTAATAACTGCACAACTCTGTGAATATACTAAAACCTATTCAATTGTATGCCTTAAAAGAGTACATTTTCCCAGAAATAGAAAAACCCATACTGAAATTTATATGGCATCTCAAGGAGTTCTAAGTAGTCATAACAGTTCTGAAAAAAAAGGAACAAAGGTGACACAATTACATTTCAAAACTTACTACAAAGTAATTAAGAGTGTGGCACTGGCATTAGGACAGACCTACAGATCAGTGGGATAGGGCAGAGACCCCAGAAATTAACCATCACATACAAGGTCCGATGGCCTTCAACAGGGGTTGGGACCCTTCAATGGGGAAAGGGAAATCTCCTTTCCAAATACTGCCTGGAAAAATGGAGATCCATACACAAAAAGCATAACACTGAACCTTTACCTCATATAAAATATAAAATTAACCCAAATTATATATAAACTTAGGACCTAAAACTATAAAGCTGCTGGAAGAACACATAGGGGAAAACTTTAATGACATTAGATTTGGCACTGATTTTTTTGGATGTGATACCAAGAACAAAGATGACAAAAAGTCAAACATGACCATATCTAACATCAAAACTATTGAAAAATACAACCAAAGAGCAAAAGGCAATCTATGGAATGGGATCAATGTATCTATGTAATATAGGTGGAATATTTAACATCATATAAAATTATACATCTGACAGAGTCAATATCAAGAATATACAAAGCTTTTCTGTAATTCAGCCAAGAAAGCTGACTTTACATGGGGAAAAGGGCTTGAAAAGAAATTTCTTCAAAGATGACATACAAATGACCAAAGAGTATATGAAAGGATGTTTTTCATCACTAATCATTAGAAGAATGCAAATCAAAGCCATAATAAGATATTACCCCAAGAATGGTTACTATTGAGAGAACTGAAAATAACCATTGTTGGGAAGACTGTGGAGGGGAAAATTTGAACCTATATGCACTGTTGTTGGAGACTAAAATGGTACAACTGCTATAGAGAATGGTGTGGCAGTCTCTCAGAAGAATTACATGTTGGTCAGACACGGTGGCACATACTTATAATCCCAGCTACTTGGGAGGCTGAGGTGGGAAGATTGCAAATTTGAAGACTGCCTGGATAATTTACCAAGACCTTGTTTCACAAAAAGAAGGGCTGGGCATGCACTTTCTCCTCAGTGGAAGAGGACTTAGTTTTCATGCTCAAGGCCCTGGGTCAATTCTTAGTACTGCAAAAACAAAATTAAAGTCAAACAAAACCCAAAACATGTGATCCTACTTTTGAATATATTTCCAAAAACTGAAAGTAGGTATTTGCATACTCCTCTTCACAGTGCCATTATCGAATATAGCTAAGAGGTAGAAACTATACAACTATTCATCAAAGGATGAATAAAAAAGTTTATGTATAGCCGTACATATATACATATATATATACATATGCACATATACACTCACTCACTTATGGAATACTCTTTGACTTTAAAAAGGAGATCCTGTCACATGCTACATGAATGAATCTTGACACTACATTAAGTAAAATAAACCACTGTAATAAAAGACAAATACTGTATGATTTCACTATCATGAGGTATCTAGGGTAGTCACATTTATAGAGACAGAAAGTAGAATGATTGTACCAATAGCAGGACAGAGAAACGGAGCTGTTTAATGGGTACAGAATTTATAGAATTTCAGTTTTCTTAACTGAGAAAGTTGTGGAGATCTGCTGCACAACAATGTGAACTATACTTAACACTACTGAACTATACAGATGGTTCTCGTTTAGTGACACACCTGTTTAATGATGCTTGGACTACAACCTGCCAGGGTTTTTTTTTTCTTTTGGTACAGTTGCATAAATCTTGTTTACAGAGCATCAATGTTCTTTTTTGGTACAGAACACCTTGTTCATATAGTACTGTAATTTCTGCTTATAGTACAGTAGTTTGTTATATATTACAGTATTGCATTTAGGAGTTATGTAAATAAATGCAAAGTCATCAAGTTGGAGTTTCCTTTGACCATTTCTTTGTTCTGAATATTGTATATACTATATACAATATCTCACTTAGCAACCCATTCACTTTAATGACTTCAGTTGCAGGAATGCGAACCGTCCTTAAATGAGGAACGTCTACATTTAAAAATGGTTGGATGGTAGAAAAAGGATGAATTTTGGTATATATAAAAGAATGCATCAAAAAAAGTTATGTGAAGATTTTGCAAAAATTACAAGCATAAAATTAAAATGTGTACATAAAAGCATAAATAATATGTAAGAATGTACTGAAAAGTTTTAAAAGTGTATTACAGGTTTTAAAAAACCCTTATTTGTCAGCACTTCTGGATATTTCTCCTGCTGAAAAATGTATAGCCTGATACAGTATATAAAAAAAAAGGGCAGCTTTTCTATTTAGGGATCAAAACCAGAAAGGCAATACCTGGGTTGGAGTGTTTGTTGTCACAGGAGATGGCGATTCACTAACTTTTGGCTCACTTGGGGATGCCACTGACCCCTGAGACTCCTGGCTTGCAGGCTGGTCTGGAGACAAAGCGTCACTGCTGTCTTCATCAAATGAGAAATCACCCTGAGTATGGGGATAGTCCTCCTTTCTAACGCCTGGAGAAAGAAATGACTATTAATTTATGCTGGCCTTGGAATACTAAACTTAATACGAAAAAGGAGAAACACTGTTCACTATAAGAATTTTTTTGTAAGAGACTCTTTTTTGTCTATGACTTGTATTCTGAGTAACACTTTGCCCATTCTTTTATGATTATGATACACTGTGTAATAATTATTGTTATTTTCTAATTATTTTGGTATGAAATTTTGTTTTATTTTTATCAACGTAAGAAGAGTATTTTATATTTTATTAATATCTATATGTATTACATTAAAATAAAATTCAATACAGTATACTTTCCAATGGAAGCACAGACCATTCAGTATCTATGACTAAATGGGGACCATATCAAGCCTTTGGATCTAACTGCTAGTTGCAGGAAGTATAGGAGATGGTTATAATTTTAGCAATACCTGGAAAGCAAATGCAATCAGTAAAATCCAAAATGAGGGACAGGCTAGAGGACAACAGAGGGAGGAAAACTTATCCGCAGATGAGATTAAGACTTTTTTTTTTTTTTGGGTGAGACAGGGTCTCACTGTGTAGTTCAGGCTGGCCTTGAACTCACAGTGCTTCTCCTGCCTTAGCCTCTCAAGTGCTGGGATTATAGGCACGTGCCACCATGCCCAGCAGATTAAAATTTAAGAGACAAATCGGCTACAGCCAACATGGGAACCTTGCTTGGACCCACCCAGAAGCCTAGTATTAAAAAACATGAGGCAATAGGATAACACATCACTAGGTATCTGTTGCTAAGTTCCCAACTCAAGTAACAAGCCCAGCTGGATTCACATCTTACCTTTGGGGGGCAATCATCGTAACTGAAAGGAATTATAGTTGACTGTATGATTTAGGATTCATGGCTACAAATTGCTTAAGCTTTAAACTTCAAAGCAAAATTTGAAGTTCCCAAGAGTAATAGAAAATAATAACTTTTCAAAACTTCTTGGTGAATAAGTAATAGCATTTTTTCTCTGGTAAAACTTATGGGAGAATTAAAAAGAGCAATGTGGGCTATAGATATATAGATTAGGGTATAGAGTGTGTGCTTAGCATGCACAGGCCCATGGTTCCATTTCTAGCACCAAGGGGCAGGAGGGAAAAAAAAGAGATACACATCAGTAACTAAGGATGATGAGACCAGCATGAGATCGACACATACACCTTTTTGAAGGATAAGTTTATATCCATCTGTTATCCCCCTTCCTACACTAATGTTGAATAATCTTTATCTTTCTAGAAGAAAATAGAAATAAAACATGAAAAGTCTGTAAAAATATTAAACAGAAACTCAACAGCACAATATAGTAATTTAACCTAGGAAATGTGATACTGAAATCAAAACATCAAACTTAAACCTCAGACATAAAAGAGGAATCTGTTAATCGGTAGCAGATGCTGCTCTTCTAACACAGAATAAAATAACAGTGTCAATTACTGTGTTAATCAACTTCTAATTAACTTGGAAAACAATATCCATGATTGGTGTTGGCCTTTTAATTAATTTTATCTAAAATATCTAAGTTTCTTTCTCCCAGAAGACAGTAAATTTTTACTCTTGCCTATAATTGCTTCCTTAACACTGGAGTCCACAGGAAGGATATTCTTCTCTACCAGCTCCATAGGACCTGGTCTTTGAGCAATTTTTTCATTCAGATCATCAGCCAGTCGAGCTCGTTTCAACTTCATCTGTGTAGCTTGCAGAGATGGCTCTGCAAATGTTTCTAAAAGGGAAAGCATAGTTTTAACCATTACTTGAATTATCATTTGTGTTTTATAAATGTTATTTTAGGCCAACTAACTGAATTTAAGTGGTTTAAACGTATTTATGTTCTAAACACCTTTATTAAAAGAGAAAACGCTTAAGAACGCTCCAGTATACATTCTGCACTTTTTATTTCTGGATAGCATTGTCTACACATTATGGATGCCTACAGACTTGAATTAACATGATTTAAGCTCAAAATGGCATATTGTTATCATTTACTTATAGTAGGCGGATCAAATTCACATTACTATTTTTAGATATTATGGATACATAAGATGAGTAAGACAGAAGTGGCCTATGACTTAAGAAGTTTACAGTTCTATGTTTAGCTTCAATGGACAGGCAATTACTAGAAAGGGAGGCACTACCCCTTAGGATATAAGCTTCTTTGCAGGGGTCAGGTAGGAAGAGTTATAATCTATAGTATTCTTAGATTGATCCCTGGTCAGTCATTACATTAAGAGTTTGGGTTTATTTCTGAGTACATAACTTTATATCTATTAAGAACATCCAATTACATGGAAATTAATGGCTTATAGATGTATCAATTCATCTATTTAAAAATGTTGCTACAACAGATGGAAACTACTACCATCTCTTAACATTGATTTGCTTTATTCTATCAATTATTTGTGTTTCTAGTAACTCTCTAACATTTTTCTCTATTGTTATTTATAAATAATATTTACACTTATTGAAAAATAATAATGTGGTAGCAACCCCAAACTCCAGTTGAAAGTTACTTGCTTCAAAAATTATTCAGGTCTTTAATGATTAACTGATGTGCCGTGTTCTTCAGTTAGAATATTCTGGTTGGAGCTCAAGGCTCACTGCAAGCTCATGGTTGCTAAACTACTCTCCAACAAATAAATGTAACTTCTCTCTCAACCAGAGGAGCTGTATGGTTCTCAAAAGTCAATTGTCTACAAGGTAGTTTACATCAGTTGTGAGTGCTATAGTCAGTATATAATTTAGCTAAATGTTATGAGAAAATGCTAAATTAAAAAATAAAATTATTGTTCTTTGGAAACTTCAAAAGATATAATAAAGGTGAGTCAATAAAAAATCAGGGTCAATTTAGTTTGGGCAATTAACAACTACAAAAGACTTGGAAGAAAGCTTGCAAAATCTAAGATGTTCAACTCCAACCGCTTTTCCAAGTGTCTTATAAGTTGTTATTGTACCGTAAGTGGAAGTTGTTGATGATGTACAATAGTTGTGCTCTACGCATAACAAGTGATGTGAACTCCTTCCATGAAAGTCTTCCCTCAAAGGAAGGCCTGACCCCTGGGCTGGAATACTGGCAAATAAACGTATATTTCTCTAAGTTAAAGTGTGAGCCCATCCCATTTTTATCATTTTTCTATACAACCAACTGTGGCTCTAATCTGAGATAAAACACACCAAACTATAGAGGAAGATGTTATGAGGGGGAGAATTAAACCAGATGAATCACCTCAGGTTAATTTCCCAATGTTTGTGTTAGGATAGCCTTCTCTTTTTCTCCCAGTAATAACACCCAAGTTATAGCAGCATGTTTGGAAAGAAAATATTTCCAAGTAAAGAAGTAGAGCTTGACATGTTGGTGTGTTTCTGCTCCTGGTCTTAATACCTCCTCATCTCCATGAGGCTAATGCTGAATTTTGACTGTTTAACCTCAGAAAATAATTTAGACTCCTGCTTGCCAAACTGGGTTAATGTTAAAGGGTAGTTGGGATGATTTTAAGATATTTCAAAAATTAAAGGTGACACATTGTTATTTCAAAAATTGCAACTAGAGAACAAATGTCCTAAAAATATTACTTACAGTTTATTCATATATACTGTTAGGTCCTTAAATATTGGCTACTCATTTCTTTAAAAAAATAAAAGCAGATATAATTCCTTTGATAACTAAATGTAATTGCCTTGATTTTAATTCTATTAATACTGCCTGTTAGAAGCTAAGTTAAAATTGCTGGTACTATTATTACATAAACATCCCTAGTTTTGCTACAGAAGGAGTCATGCACTGTGCTACTGACTCGTGAACTGCTTCTTTCAAGAGTCACTTATTCCTGACAGCTGGTAGCTGCTCTACCCTAACACTGGAGCTCTGAAAACGCTTTTCTGGTCCATTGGACATGTAAGAACACAACTAAAGTGGAGAAAGGCACATATCTCTTACTGTCGGGCCCTGGAGTGAGAAGAATGGGGACACGATCACAGATTCTTCAGGTCAGAGGAGACCCTACTTGGGATCACGTCAGAGGAGACCCTACTTGGGATCACAGAACAACCAACTTGGTACCTGAAACTTTATACCACACCCTATTGTGGTGTCAGCCTATGCTTTTTCTCTATTATACTGGCCTGTTTACTCCCCCCAGAGAGCTTCTCTGAGTCTGTAATTCACTGGTTTTGCATGCTCATTATCTGTCTGCCCCTAGAGCAGAAGCTTCAGGAGGCAGGCGGCCATCTGTCTTGTTCACTGTTGGGTCCTGGTGTGCAGCATGCTGGCCAATGTGTGAGCACCTCTAATAACAGTAATTCTGTCACCTCCTGAACACTGCATTTTTGGACATATTTGGCCTTTAGGATGATATTCCTCATGTTACGGTACAATCTAATTTTCTACAAAATCAGCCCAATTGTAATATTAACCCTAATCCTAATTCTATCATTAGGCCCAGAGAGAGAGCAGGTTTTCCTTACACCTGACAACTGTCTCTAAATGTTTAATAATTTTCTAAATTCTTCCTGAATCTTCTCAAGGCTTAACACACAACTATCACAAGATCAAGTTTCTAGTCTTGCTCAATAAATGAGAGAAGCAAAACAATGAAAGCAAATGTAACTTGGGAGTTTTTAATGGAGATGAAGAATGCTTTGTCTTTACAGAGAAGAACATCCAGACCTGAGCCATGTGTTTAGTAAGAATGGAGTGGGAACTGTTCCTCCCAGCCTCCCAAATGATGTGAGGTCACCCTTACTGGTGGGGGTGTCTACCATAATGATAAGATCAGAGTGGACTGTGGTAGAGGAGATGTTTGGTGTGGCCTTTTGGGCTGGGTAGACATAAATGAGGTCCAAGTAGTTGAAAAATCTATGATTAGAACTGTTATTACATTTTCTGTGATTTAATGAACAGGACATATGCCCCTCACTGATAAGGAAATGCTCTGGGCCAAAAATATCTTTCCAGAAAAGTATGAGAGAGGTACCTAAGGTGCCGGCTGGTAGGGAACAGCTAGCCCATCAGTTGGTTATTTGGAGAATCAAAGCTTTCCCTGGATATCTAACACAAGTATTTTAGTTTTTTTTTGGTACTGGGGATCAAACTCAGGATCTTGTGCTTGCCAGGCATGTGCTTGTACTGCTGAGCTGTATCACCAGCTCAAGTATTTTAGTTTGTGTCTTCAGATTGCTCCGATTTGGAGGATGTCAGTCTGTGGGATAAAAAGTTATTAGAATAGGAATAAACAGAATGGTAGAATCCTCACTTCTTTTCTTCAGAACATGTGCCAAAAGTAAGTAGAAATAAAACTTTTACCTTCTAAAATGTGCATCCTGACAAGTTCAGAACGATCTGGTCGACTCCGAATCTTGTGTTTCAAGAAGTTTTCAGTCTTAAAAAAAAAAAGAGTAAAAAAATTCTTACCACAGTTATTTATGATTACTGTGGTTTTAAATTTTTTTCAGGGTACTTCATTTAAATAAACTATATTCCCCTTTTGTCATGTCTCTGAGAGGGAAACTGGAAATTAAAACTTAGAAAAATTTATCCCATACATGATTTAAATTGCAGCCTTCAAAATCTTATAGGAACACGACAATACATGTGAGTATAAGTAAACAGTGTACCGACTTTTATTTAAAATATGTCAAAATAAAAAGAAAAGCTCATGGTTTTGAAGATGGCTTTTGAATAAATACAGAATTTCATCACTTAAATATCTAATATAGTTTAGGTAAAAAAATCTACTTGGATAACAAATATTATATGACTCTAACAAATCATTACTGCATTCTGGGGAATTTTATTTGTTTTTTGAGACAGGGTCTCACTCTGTAGGTTGGCCCTATGTAGCTTGGCCTTGCCATGAACTTGTGGCAATCCTCCTGCCTCAGCCTTCCAAGTGCTGGGGTTATAGGCATGAGCCACTACACCTGGCTATTCTGGGGAAGTTTTCATCCTGCATGACAGAAATTATTCTCCCCAAAAACAAAACAAAAAAGAATGAATGTGCATTCATGTGGGACTTTTAGAAAAAAAAAATAAGCACCAATGTAGTGTGCAACTACGATGGAGCCATCTCAGAAAGCAAAGCGGAGCAATGTTCTCTGACTCAGCCCCATTTCCTCCCCTTAGTCCAGTGCAGAGGTAACACAGACCAAACAGCGGAATCTCCTAAGGATCATGCGGCTGTCCCTCTGTAGGGCAACAAATGACAAAATTACTCCCATTATGTCTCTAAAAACTGTTAGGCCCTGAAAGCAAGAAAGTGAAGTATGATTTGTCCATTATTTACAAAATTAGTAACTGGTTTTAAAAAAACAAAATTTAAATGTCATGTATTTTCTTTAAAACTTTAAGATAAAACTGCCCCAGAATTCATGTTCTTTACACTGTGTGCCTTGAAGATACATAGTATTACCTCTATTAAAGTATTTAGGAATTAAGACTGCTACATGTCCATAGGTACTTTAGAATAAATCAGAAAAGCAAAGCATTTAAAGTGAAATTCTTACTCTGGCTCGTTCCAAGCTTTTTATCTGTTCATGGAATGCCGCTGGGCTCTTCAAAGCTGTGAGGAGAAAAGAATGGTTTCCACAATATAAACAAAGGAGTTCATTTTCAGTCCAGTGTACAGTAATTGTGCTGATACTCCTCTTAGTGCATATCTGTAGTTCTATTTATTTCTTTAGAAGATGTGTAAAATTTGAACTTCAATGTTACAATAGAATTAAACTTGTAAGACACTGGAAGAAGTCTAAATATCCTCAAAAGTAATCTATACTTGAACACAAGGACGCATAGCACCCCATGTCTAAGAGACCTGAGGTGCCATTTATTCAGAACCCGCAATGTCTGGGACAGGCCCAGTTTATTGCTGTTACTTCACAACAGCCTTGCAAGATTAGAGTTAGTCCTAGGGTAGGTGAAAGGCTCAAAGACAGTGAGTGAATCCTTGAGGTCATATGGTGAGATGGTGGGCAAAGCGGGATTTAAGTCCATGGTTTTGTGTTGGAGAGGTTTATATTCTTTCTTATATAAAATGTAATTCACTCTTAAGATCCAGTGACTCTAAAACTGCCAGTGTATTATGTATTACGTATTTTTGGAATCTCACCAGGAAGATAAATAGTACAACATGACCTACTATAGAATTTCTAATATCATGCAAAATCTCTTTGGTATATGCCTGCCATTACATGATAACAACCTGTAAGTATGACCATGGGTAGGTGAGTGGATGGGATATATTGTAGGACTAAGATTCCTTGGGCTTGTCAGACTTGACCAATCAGCCTGTAAACATTTTCAGCCCTGATACCTAAAGTACTATAGAGATGCTCAGGAGCCTAGCCCAGCAAGGTCTAGGTAGAGACCAGCTCTTGACAACAGTGGTGTATTAAATATCAAAACTTGATCCTGATTGAATGATTGGAAAATGTGGCAGATTATCAAAGTTGTTTTTAACTACTGCAATACTTGATTTAAAATATTTAGGAACCCAATTAACAGCAGTCTAGAAAAAAGCTGTACTGGGGAAAATAAACCTACTGCAGAGAAAAATCATTCCTTATCATAAACCATTAAATGATTTATAGTCTAGCTTCTAATGATTTATAAGACTGGGAAGCATAAATTCATTTTATAATTTCTTTCTAATGGTTTAAAGCAAAATAAGTTAATTCTTGGAAAAATTAATTTTTAGATAAAACCCAGATAAATAATCCTACAGCCCACATAAAACCATTCTGTAAAATATAATAATCTTCCAGAGCTAGTGATTAAAGGTAAGGAAACAACTCAGATAAATATTCTAAAATTAATCAACTCAAAAATCTCTTGAAAAGAATGAATCCTAGAGATACTTAGGAACTATCTGTACTAGGATCAGAAAGATTTTATTAATTATAAATAGAATGGTTACCAGTCTTACAACTGAGATACATTTGATTATACAAACCATAGTATAGCACCAAAGATAAATTAATGTGAATTAAGTAAATTTAAGTAGGACAAGGTTGTGAATGTTATCAGGTTGCTTTTACATGTCTAATCTCAGCCCCATTAGTAGACTGGTTACTTCAATTATTTAAAAACTAAAATAGTAAAGTTTGAGTAAGAATTTTTAGTGTCTTAACAATGTTCTTTGTATAACATAAAATTCAAAACTACTTTTTAGACTACATACAACAGATTTTTACAATGTATTCTACATGATTTTCGTAGGCTGACACTGGTGATGCCAGATACCCCCAATACTTCAGTTGGTAACTGTGATGACGGGAGGGAGGGTGACTTGGGCACATGATCTCCTTGGACATGCCCATCTAACTATACCACCCCAGGGATGACAGTGATGTGGCGGTCTTACGTGGCATGATGCCCTGGTCCACTAGTTGTTCTCTTGTCCTCCTTTGTTGAAGCCTTAGCTGGAGCACTGTGGAAAGAAAATAATCGCCACAGGAATTACATATAGAATTATTACATTACCCAGTGTTTCTACTCCTAGGTGGAATTTCAAAGAAAAACAAACAAAACAATATGAACACATAAAAACTTGTCCATCCATGTTCACAGCAGCATTATTCAGAATAGCCAAATGTCCATTAACAATAAAATGTGATTTTGTACCAGTTCCAGAGAGGATACTGTTAAGCCTTATTAAAAATTATTTCATAATCAAACAAGAAGAATATTATTGCCTGGCACCATCCAACTTCAAAAAGAAAATTATTTTGTGAATCTGTCTGTTGGGTGAACTATAACATTTACTCAGTGTAGTATTTTGTTTAGTTAATAATCTTAATATGATGACTAAAGTTAAGTACTTTCTATTTAAATGCATTCACACAGTACCCAGCAAATAAACAGAAATAAAGAAATTTCACTCATAGAAAAAGAAATGTGAGGTTCATGATGTTCTTTAGTTTTTTTTTTTTAAATGGTTGACAGCAAAAATTTATTTTAAGGAAAGACTGACTTGTTTGGAGGCATTTACCATACCATGAATCCCTTCTGTCCCCACTCAATCTGGGGAATAAACCCAGGGCCTTTGCCCTGAACTACATCCCACACCCATTTTATTTTTTGAGACAAGGTCTCACTAAGTTAAATTCCCCAAAGTAGGCTTGAACTTGGAATCTTTCTGCCTCAGCTTCTTAGAGTGCTGGCATTACAGATGTGTGCCACTATGCTTGGCTTCCATCAGGAATAAGTTTTAAGTGACTTTAATGAACCCTAACTTCATAAAAATCAGACCTATAAATATTGCTAAGGACCCAAAGGGAAATTTCCAAATTAAGCATTTAAGTTCAGCAATTTATGTGCAAACATAATATCATATCTTATTCTAAAAGTTCTAAGAAATCAACGGACACATTATTTTATTTATTTATTTATTTTCGGCACCGCAGATAGAACTCAGGACCTTGCACTTGCCAGGCAGGCACTTATGCCACTGAGTTATATCCCCAGCTCTGACATATTATTTTAATAAAACAAAGTAAACTATTAGAACTAGTAGAGAACAAGATAATGCATTATATAACGACAAGTGGGCAGTTTGCCAAATCTAACCAGAACTTTTTTCTAGAATTGTCAAACAAATTCATTTTATAGCATCTGTATTTTTTACCTGGAAAATAAGCCTGTTTTTAAAAAGAGGAATGCTTGAAGTGATGTTAAAGAGTATTTTTCCTGATTAGCCTTACATTCAATTTTATTTATTTATTTATTTTTATTATTTTATTTTATTTTTTTTTGGCGGTACTGGGGATTGAACTCAGGACCCTGCGCTTGCTAGGCAGGTGCTTATTCCACTGAGCTATATTCCCAGCCCCCTTACATTCAATTTTAAGCTTCCATTTTCACTTGTTTCACACCACGGATGGAAACCACATTAGTACGGTTAAGGGTTGGTTTAAGGATTGCTGACACGCAAAAATTACAAACAGACAGACAGACAGTGGGGGGGAGAAAATACTGAATTTCCTAGGGATGAGGTGATGGTAGAACCAGGGCTGGCTCAAAGTACAGTCTGTGTGGTCAGTGTCTTCTGCTTAGAGTAGAATCTGAATGTGCAGGGACCAGGGCCCTGAAAGCTTTGCTGTGCTTGGCTTTGTGCTGACTGCGGGCCAGAGAGCAATCTGAGATACACTTCAAAAAGAGCCTGAACTGTAATGACTTTTACAAGTATTTTCTTATTCTGACTAGATGTGAATGTCATCCCTTACTGAATACAGAAATGTGATTTTTTTTGGTTTTTGTTTAGGGGGCCACAGGATCAAAAAGCTTCGCTGCTATCCCATTTAGAATTGAAGAAACTGATGTAAGATTCTATTACCAAAGCAAAACAAAAGTTGAACAAGTTTAAATAGAACATACGTATTTCTAACTTTAAATGTTTTGCGAGGTTTTCAGTTAGCTGTGTGCTAACGAAGATATTCTCCTAGATACAAATAGTTTATTGAGGATAGTATGTACCAAGAGTGAAAAAGAAGAAACAGAAATGTGGATGTGACAGCACCAAAGCACCTGCATCTCTAACACTCTTCTATGAATACGAAAGTTTATCCTGGATGGCGTTTAAGATGCTCATGCACAGGAAGCAGAATCCCAAGGAAAGGAACATGAGAAGAGATAAGTGCTGGAATAACTCCTCAGCTCAGAAGCGTACTGTGGAGCCTGGAGTCCCTGCCTGTGGAGAGGATCTAGTTACAGGAAGCTTTTTTTTCTCCAAGGAGGATCCTCAAAGGCATCAAAAACAAAGGGTAACAAAAACATCAACAGTCACTATTTTTTTTTTAAACAAACAAAAATAAACTCTCTAACCCCACGTGTAATTGCAAGACAAATGTACCAAGCACAGTACATTTCTGGGTGGCTGGCACCTCTGAAAGATGTACACATTCGCAAAACAACACTGGTGACAACCACTTGTTAATGTTGGAAGTACTGGTCATTTTAGGAGCCTTCCTGTACCAGAAGAGCAGTTCTTCCGCTATGTCACTGATGACTAGAAACCGTGCTCATGCTGTTGTGGGAAGGTGTCTGCTACCATGACAACACATCTCGCTCTGTCTTCTTTCTAGTCGCAATGCTTCTGACAGCAAATGTATGTGTGTTTCATCTATATCAACTCATTTTCCAACTCTGACACTAAGTACACGTGGTTAGGGTCAGACTCACAAGACTGCCCCCATTTTAAACAACACTCTAGGGGCTGGGGATATAGCTCAGTGGAATAAGCGCCTACCTAGCAAGTGCAGGGTCCTGAGTTCGATCCCCAGTACCTCCAAAAAAAAAAATAAATAAACAACACTCTAGGCCACTCATGCTGCAATTTGGGGGGCTCCTTTAACACACTCCTCAGGTTCTAGAATTACAGTTCTGCAACAACAAAACATAAGAGATGTACAGGGCAAGGTAGGGAGAAGGGGCATAGAATTCACATGACCTCCTCAGTCATACCATCCTTTTTTTGACCTTACCTCTGCCCTGAAGACCTCTAGAGGCCTCCAATTACCTGGCACCTCTCAGCATACCAAAGCACTCTTATCATTCTGGAGATTCCAAAAATCTTAGAAAGAAGCTCTCATGTCAGGAATTAAGATAAAATATAACAAAAGATGCTCCTATCACCTCTGTTACTTAGAAAATCATAACGGTTTTAGGAGCTCCATGCCAACAAGCACAAAGACAATACACATTTCCTCTTAGATCATAAATGTCACAGACACTAATCACTGACTGTTAAAAAAAAAATGCAAACCATTCACATTTTCCACCCAATTTTCTATGTTGTCAAACAATCCTAGTTATGCCATTTTCTCAAAATTACCCGTACAACTTTCCAAGAAGCAAGAACATCACACTGCAAATATTACTTAAACAGTTGCAGTCAGGAGCTCCCCTCTCCCCAGGCATATTGATGTGTTTATAGCATACCTATATAGTGTCTGTAGGTGATTGTATGTGGGGTGTTGCATGAAATGCAAATCCATGGGAAAGAGCAGGAACACCTGTGAATGGAAGATCAGGTTTTAAACAAAGACAATGAGAGGAATGTGAGTGGAAGAAGGCCGACTTGAAAGTATCTGGCCATGTTGTTAGGTCTGTTGATGACCCATCCTTTTCCTTTTTCATCTACACAAACAAGGTAAACAGTAATGAACACATTATATTGATTATGTAGGCTCCTGAAATGACCAGTACAATATCCTAACAAGAGACTCGGGTACATTTAAGATGTAGTTCAATGACAGAGCACTTGCCTAGCATGTGTGAGGTCCTGGTTCAATCACCAGTGCAAGAGAAGGGAAGAGTGGAGAGAAGAGGAGACAAAGTGGGGAGGGAGGGAAGGAGGAACAAAGAGACAAAGAGAGACAGAGGTGTGTGGGGGAGGGACATACATAAGAACACAGACACAGAAAATACATTACCAATTGTGATCAATTTTAAAACAAAATTACAAGCCAGGCATAGTGGTGCCTGCTCATAATCTCAACTACTCAAGAGGGTGAAACCAACTTGGGCAACACAGCAAGGACCAATTTTAAAACAAAACAACCAGGTGTGGTGGTGCACACCTGTAATCCCATAACTTGGGAGGTTGATGCAGGAAGACTGCCAGGAGTTCAAGGCCAGCCTGGCCTCCATAGTGAGTCAAAGGCCAGCCTTAACTACATAGCAAGACCCTGTCTCAAAAAACCAAACCAAACCAAACCAAACCAAACCAAACCAAACCAAACACAATTATAGTATTTGTTCATATCAAATACAATCTGTCACTCAAAACTTGGTGAAGGCTATTCAAGAACAACTATTAGTTTAAAAAGTGCCAGTAAAAAAATACAGGCTTATAATTTTAGAAAGTATAAATTTTCTTTCTTCAATCTAGAAAAAAAAATAGTTGTAATAAATGACATCAGATAGGTGCACCTTACAGGCACAACTTGAATGACAGAGATTTCTTAAATATCTTCCAACAATAGAAGACAGAAGTTGGAGAGAATTTGTTGGCACTTGTCTAGTACTGTGAAGTAGATAAAGGGCCCTGAAAATAAAGGCCCTAACTCTTTTAATGATCAGAGACATGCATAGTTGTGGGCGCAAGTTATCAAGCAGACCTCCTCCCTCCCTCCCTCTGCAGCCTCCACATTCACCTTAGGGTGCTTCCATCCCTATGGAGGGACAGAAGACTCAGAATACTGAATGTTACCAGCATAGCACTGACTATGCTGGTATGCTGGCTGATCTCTTAGAAACTTGACACACACTGTATGTGCTGACAAGATTTCACTTCTGTAGCCACAAACTGAAGACTAGATACTGGTCCAGCTCTCTGTCCTATGATGGTGCTGGCACAGCTGCTTGAGAAGCCAGTCTCCCTGGCAATGGCCTCATGTATGAAAACTGCACCTGAGAGCCTTTTCCCTCTGTGCCTTGCTGAGTGGATGGGTAACTGTGCTACTGGGTTTACTGGGCTAATGACACCACAGCCTTCAAGCTCTCGTCAGTAACTGACATTCAGTATCTTCTGTAGCCATTTTGGAAATAACTTCATGCAAGAAAAAAACATGTGATGCAGCTAGAATTCACAGGGGAAAATAGCCCAGAACATTCAGTCACTGAATGTCGACATCTTACAGAAAAGAGAGGATATAATTAATAGAGTAACATAAAATTCAACTTATAATTGTGTACTTCCAGATGATAAAACTCACAAGAGGCATGCAAAGGACACCCATCACTGGAATGGAAAGGAGGGTACATAAACCTATTTGTGCTTGAAAGTACCACATCTTTCTTAGCTAGCCCCAACTCAAGGCATTTTTTAATTAAAAAAAACTCACACACCGTAACTGTGACGTATGCTCAATACCCAAAATAAGTAAATAGAAAAATGGAGGAGAAACTAAAAAAACTGCTGACAGTATCATCCAGAGACACAACTGCTGTGACCATAGTAGTACATTTCCTCTTTCACCTAAGCATAATTTTTGCTTCTTTTCTTCTACACACTATAATCACATTCTATACACAATGATAAACATTATTTTAATGGTTCTATAAAATATTCTGTTGGGTGGTCATGCCATAGTTCACTCAATATCCCCCACTTACCACTTAGGTTGTTTCCAATTTTTATAACTGTAAATAAAACTGGTGGAATTTTGCACATAAAGTTTATTATTCCTTATTTCCAGTTATTTTCTAGGTGTAAATTCCTAGATGGAAGAATGCCTCTATGAGAGGCGTAACAGGTATTATCATTAAATAATGAGATTAATTTCTTACAAACCACTTCTTTTGAAATTATAATAGCTGTGTGAGATCACAGAGACAGATGACCATTTCACTGAGAGAAAAAAGTTAACAACTGAATTTTCCAAGGTGATATGTTTTATTATCTCTTGGAGCTAACAGTCATAGCTTCCTATTACATTTCAACAAGGAGAAAAATGTATACAATTTTGAAAATTTTACTCAGTGCTTATTCTTTGTTGTCACAAGTGTGTTGAACTTGTTCTATTTTTATACAAGTAAAAATTTGATTTTAATCATCATTTTAAAAAAGGTAGCCCATCCAATGGTAAACTGGAGAAAGGATTCTTAATATCACAAAGAGTTTACTTTTCCCTGCTCTTTAATTGGTTTAAAGTGACAAAATTTTAAGATTAGTTTCCAATGTAAAACATCTAAACTACAGTAATTTCTATGGTGCAATTCTTAAAATCCAATTCAAAAATTTTAGCCGCTTTTTGAACCAAGATGATACACATATTCTTTTTTGTTTCTATTAGTACAGTGCTTGAAGTGTTTCCTGAATATAAGGTAGAGTGTTTTTCACTCTACAGACACATCACGCAGGGTATTAGTAACAGAGAGCAGAGAGCAGTTTAGCAAGCCAAAACAAAGCAAAGCTTTGACCCAGGGAGTTGCTAGGGGACATTTGAGGATTGTATATTACAAAAACGAGACAGAAATGACACTTTCTGGGAAACAGAATGGCAGACTGCCATGGTCTTGGATATACTCTATGAATAGCTTAGAGTTCAGTATGAGGAGTGTGGGGTGAGGAGGGGAGAGAGATAAACAGCTCTGTGTAAGAGAGAGAATACAATTGTATATTATCTAATTACAAATGGATAGGATAAATTGCAGAATCATGTCGCAGAGATCTGGGAAGATTTGAACTGTAGACTTTCAGGCCCCACAGCCTGGTTTTTTATAGCGGGGAAAAGCCAAGAACCTCAGCAGTTAGGTAAAGGCTGGGTGAACCAGAGGCAAACATACAGATGGAAAACAACACAACACTCTAGAACGACTCTGTATGAATTCTGAAGTTACTGCTAGGCAATAAACAGATTCTGGTTTCAGGTTTTTGTTTTTACAAACAGATGTCTGAATCATTAAGAGAATAATAAAGTTGTTGGGAGTCTGGCAAAATTTGTTATGTATTGTTTAAATAGGATTAAGTGAGGGGCCTGATTCTATCAAAACAAGACAATTTAGAAGGGCCAACATCCTCATAAAATCTTTTGAGCTTGGGTAGAGGATGGATACATTAGCCTCCGTTCAGTCCTTGCTTTGGGGCCTTATCATGCAGCAGTTCGGTGGTCAGACTAACAATTATAATTATTTTATCATTTATGCATATATCACATACTGAAAAAAATGTAGGTTGAAAGGAAAAAGGACTGAGGAAGTACTTTTACTTTTCTCCAAAAGTATTTTTTGTTTTTATTTTCTAACTAGCACGTTTGCAGTACATAGCGATGACAATTCTTGTGGGAAGGTAGTACATGTACATAACATATCTTAATTATTTTTCTCCTCCCTCCATCTCTTGGTATTCTTCCCTTTTGCAATAGATCTATCCCTCTTTTTCCTATTATCTATTTTTATTTTGCTATTTATTTACATTTTAGCTTTCTCATATAAGAGAAACCATGCAATACTTAAGTTTCTGTGTCTAATTCATTTCATTTAACATTATGGTCTCAAGGTACATACATTTTCCTACAAATGATTCAAGTTTATCCAAAAGAGTTAAAATAAATGTTTAAGATGGTGGTAGCTGTTATTGTTGTTATTTTCCTATTACTTTAGGCACTTAGCGAAGAGAACCACTCCTCCCAAACATAAACCATAATGACTAAAAAAATCCACAGAGATTCAGGGTACTCTAATTCTTTGCTATGAATAACTCATTTGTACACCAAGGGGAAAAAGTTATACTCTAAAGGGCTTAGAGTGGACACTGGACACTCAAACAGATCACTATACTGCTAATTTCTCAATTTAAGAAGCCATGTTTTATTTTTAAAAAATTCTTATTTGTTAAAATAAAAGTATACATGCACATAAAAAGATTAGATGGAGAGGAAGGGGAGAGAAGGCCAAGTAAAAAGAATTAGGATGTATTATGAACATGTACCAAATCTTCATGATGAATGTAATCAATATGTGCCACAAACATGTATTACTAAAAATAAATATTAAAAAAAACAGAAAATTAACAGCTAAAAGCCCATTTATGGGTCAAACATAAGGTACAACAAAGGCAGCCAGAAGGCAGTGCAGAAGAGGCAGAGGAGCCAGGAGGGTGTCTGTAAAAGTGTTTGTTGGAAGAGCTTGACCAACTGGGTCAAATGTTGCTGCTTCAATACACAGAGGAGCTGCTTTTGTGAGTGATGGGTGATCTCAGACTGGAAAAGGACAGGCAGTAAAAGACAGGCAGGTGTATGAGTGCAGTTAATGGAAGTATGCTTCTACGATGCTGTCCATGAGGGCAGCGGAGAGAGAGAAGCTTTAGAATGTCCAATTTTAAGTGGAAGATTTTTCAGCAAGTTCATACCTAAGGAAGAGCGAGAGAGGGAAAGAACGAGAGGGAGTGTGAATGAGGGAGAGAAGAGGACAGTAAGACAACAGATTCCTGGAGGGCCGTGAGGTGGGGATTCAGCAACCCAAGCATGCCTTTTACTAAGGGATGCTGTATCCTCACAGGGAAGCCCTGAGGACTCTACACTGTTGCAGGAGTCTCATGGTTTTGGTCTGGGACATCTAGGGAGTTTCCTGATGATGGGTTTATTTTCTCAGAGAGAGAGAAAAAAAAGGTATCTGCCAGAAGTAAGATTGGGGAAGGGAGGCCAGTAAAGGTGGTCTGAGGTACTCAGAGCAGACTATGAAAAGCAGAGAAACATTGTAATTTATTATGTAAATGATCCAACCGAAAAGGCAATAACCTGAGGGAAGAGATGTCGGTCAGGAAACCAGCAAGTCCTTTGGTTCATTTTTATCAGAGAAAAAGACCTTAAGATATAAAATTAGAGTATTTGGCAGGTTTTTCTAGAGCTCATTACATAAAATTTTAGTTAGGGATAATTATAGCCCAGCAACTCCATTCCTCAGTGAAATGCAGTGAACTGAAAACAGGCACTCAAACAAACACATGTACACACAAGTTCAAAGCAACACTATCCACAAGAGCCAACTGATGGACATGGCCCAAATGTCACTACAAGTGAATGGAGAAGCTGTGGTCTAGGCATACAACAGAGTACATTCAGACAAACAAAGGAGTTAGGTGCTGATACATACTGAAGGTGGATAAACCTGGAAAACACTGCTAAGGAAAAGCCAGACACAAAAAGTCACGTACTATATAATTTCATTTATATGAAATACTGAGACTATGGAAATCCAGAGATAAGAGTGAAGACTGCTGGCTGCCTGGGACTGGGGATAAAGGCACATGGGAACAATTGCTTAATGGCTGTGGGGTTTTCTTTTGGGATGATAAAATGTTTTGGCACAAGAAGGTGGTTTTGAATTTTGTGAACTTACAAAATGTCATTGAATTGTGCACTTTAATATGGTTAATCTTATGTGAATTTCATCTCAATAAATTAAAGAAAAAGAATAGTACAACAGACTTACAGAGACTAATTTCTCACTAATCAACCTTTCAATTTTCTACCCACCCACAGCTGGCCCCATCTCATAAACAGAATTCTATTAACCATTAATGGTGACTTGATCTTTTAATAATTTGATAACTACAATAACAGCTATGTATTTCCCATCACACTGAATTCAAGGTGGGTTTTATTTTCCTAGAAATAGATCTCTTCCTTACATGTCTAGCATCTTTCACAATGCTTAAAAACATGATTTACTTCATTTCACATGGTGTAGTTATAGTATATGTAACCAAGTTACGGTTTTTTAAGAAAAGAGAGTACATGCCACATATAAGAGTAAATTACTAAAATGACTTTCCCTGGGCAAGAAATTATCACGGGGCCAAACAATACTGTTTCATTGTGTGAATTTGGGGTCTGAGGTTATTTTTGAATAGGTGTTGGTGGTAGGACTAGAAGACAAAGTCAGTCCTTAGACTAAGCAGGCTATTCTGGAGGATAAAAGAAGACTAAATTGGAGGGGCGATGGGGCATCAAGTAAAGAAGATGATGAAAAAGTGGTGGGTACTAATTTCTTTTCATTTCTACTTATAATTTATGTGAAATCCATGCTGCATTAAAGAAGAGACAAAGCACTTAAGTATTCTTACAGGTACTAAACACTAGCAACCAGAGATTACAGATTTTTGGTTATTTTTCAAGGATCAAATTTTCCCACTATAAAGTAAGTTTCTTCATGTAATTTTAAAAAAAGGAACATGAAGATGCCAAATATAAAACGGTGGTATGTAAGAGCTGTGCTATCTGCACTGATTAAGTAAACTTCCACGACCATTTCCTGTCTAGAACAAAAGCAGAGTTACACAATGCGCACACAAATCCGGAATGTGCAAGCAGCATTTGCATCAGGAATTTTTATATTATGATTAAAATATATTTTGATTAAAAAATAACAACATGAAGCTAACTAAAAAAAAAAAAACCTGTGCAAATTGCTGCTTGAAAAAAGTCCTTAGGCTAAGTAGGAAATACTGTCTTTCATTTTACTTCAGTGCAAGACCATCTATTGCATCCTTATTAAGGCTTAGGGTGGAGAGACTGAATTCTAAACCACTGTATCTTACCTATAAAGAGGTATCACAATTCAGAATGCATCATTTACCCTCCCTTAGAACTTAAAAGAGCAAAACTGAAGCAAAAACTCAAATGCTAGCACAACTACCATTATTCTAAGTTACCACACTGTAAGTTTCCTGTATTAATCTGTAGCATTAGGTCAGGAAGACAATGTTTTCAACACTTGGCCTTGGAAATTTACAGGAGCTCTGTAACTCTCTGGTTGGCTGCTGTTTCGGTTGCCATGGAAACAGACTGCTAAAAATGGGGCATGTTTCTTTAAACTGATCATACCTTCACATAAACTCCCTTTTTCTTTTCAAAGCTGGAGTGAATATAAAGTATCCTTCATATGGTATGACAATATGATATTAAACCAGGGTCTGGTACAGAATGGTGGAGGTAACATTAGCCTGTGGCACATATACAGAAAGGTATTATACATTCATAGATTTAAAAACTCACTTGGTTAAAAAATAGTGGAGATAAAGTACATTGTGGCATCAATGTAATTACCCACAAATAACAGGTACTACAAAAACAAAATCACTCACTGAATTGCCTGGTCACAGCAATCTTGAGATTAAAACAAAATTTAACTCACTTTTTCCAGTGATTTTTTTTAAACCGGAAGGACCATGAGGATCATTATCAAAACTTCTAGGTTTCCTATCTATATGGTTCCAAAAGAAGATAATGTTTATTTTTCTTATTTGGAGGGGGAATAAAAACTTTACATTCTACTACTGCCTACTACAGTGTAGAGCTCTAGGGAGAAGTGCTCTGAGTTAAAACTTTTTTTCCTGATTTCTGTGTAATGGCAAAGTATATACCATCTGAAAGATTCTGTAATTTCTTAATGTAAATTCCAAAAGTGGGCTCTCTGAATAAACAATGAAACAAAGGAATATTGTTTACCTCCATTTCCCCCCTAGAATAGTAAGTACGTGATATTTTGCTGATGTCATGACCCAGGTTTAGTATCTTGGTTTTTCTTTACATTTTATGGGTTTAGATGTGACACACCCACACACCCACACACACACTGCACTAAAACAAAGACAACTCTAAACTGTTAACAATGTGTGTTACTCTAGTATCTCAGCAACTTTATGTGATGATCCAGATAATGCTGGATCAAGCAGTCATGCACAGCCTGGAGGGTCACCATAATTCCTCAACATACAAAATGGCTGTTGTCAGGCTTTGCAGTGGCCTGTTTTATAAAAGTAGTATATGTAGAAAGATTATGGTGCTTGGATGATGTCAGTGTTGAGACTCCAAGACAAGGCAATTTACTGGCTTGACTCTTTCAATTAAAATAAGTAATTTGGTGCTTGATACATCATTTAGATCATCATTTACAATTGCTGTGATAGCTCTAGCTGATGAACACGCCACCTTCTATAATTGTCTAGATGAGAAGAACAATCCTACCGATAGGCAGAGACTAGACAGTTAAACCTCCTTAGCAGCAGTCCTCAGGTGGGAAACTGCTCACTACCATGGTGTCCATCTGCTTCAGCAGCTTAGAAATTGATCTGACTTTGCCCCAAACTGGAAAGGAGGCCATAGCTTTGAGATTTAGGAAGCCTTACCGCATTTCAGACACCAGCCTGGGAGCTTTACATGTTATCATCATCTAATGTTCCCAGCAGCCCTTCTAGGTGGGTACCAATACTTCTTTTTAGATAGAAATTAAGCATTTATCCCATACCATACAATTAGAAAAAAGCACAACCAGAATTAGGAAAACTAAGCAGTTTCTATAGGTAATTTTTCTTAAAAAAATTTAGTACATAAACAGAAATATTTCCCAATATTCTATTAGGTCTTGGCCACAGAACAAAATAACTTCAGCAATGCTTTTCGTCACATTGACCCTATTTTATAAGAAACCTACATATAATAATTCTAATAGAAAAAGTTATACATGTCAATAACAAACCACTGATACTATAAACTGAATTGTGTCCCTCTGAAATTCATGTTAAGTCTTACCCTCCAATATGACTGTGTTTGGAAATGGGGCCTTTGGCAAGTAAAGTTTAAAGGGGTCATCTGGACAGGATCCTCATTCAATAGGATTGTCCAAACGAAAAAGAGACACTGGAGAGCGTTCTCGCCCTGTGCCCTCCCTCTGTGCATTCAACTGGGACAGTGCCAGTGTGAGTGCACACAGCACAAGTGACAGGTCAAGAAAGGCTTCACCTTAAACTCAGCCTCATTGGATTTTCTAGACTCTGCATGGTGGAAAAAGTAATCTCTGTTGTTTAAGCCATGCAGGCTAGTATTCTGTTATGGCACCCAGAGGTGACTAAGAAGACAACTGGAAAGACAAAAGAACTCTAGGTTTATTCTCTCCAACCTCTGCTACCATTAGGAAGTAACGGAAAACTCAAAGTTCCGAATTTACCTAGCTTTTTCTGAAAGCTTTTAATGAAAGTAGAATGGTGTCATGATTGTACGTGACATTATATAGTGAGGCTGATATGAAAAAAACAGCAGTAATGCCTCCCCACTAAGTGCAGTCAGACTTCATCAGGGGTAGGTGGTAATTTTGATGTACCTTTCTTCCTTCAGTGATGGAATCAGGATAATCATGTTCCTGACGGTCCACCCCAGGAGATAGCACCCTTCTCTGAAAAAAAAATTTAATGAGGGCAAAATATAGGTACTGGGCCCTAAGCTCCACACACACATACAAAAAAGGCTTAGCCCTTCCCTCAGTCCCTCAGAGACCCTGCAGTCTAGAGGAGAAGGGAATATTTAATAGAATCATTGTAATGGATACATACAAAGACTACAGGACCTAAGGGTGTATGTGAGGGAGAAGGGCTTCTGTGAGGGGCTGTGCCTGGAGTAGGGTACAAGGCTGAGTTGCAGCTGCTCAGGACAGGGATGGGGGATAGAAGGCGGGGGGGACGGCAGGGTAAGGTGATGGTGGGACGGTCTACCAAAGCAGGCCTGGAAGGAGATAGCAGAAAAGCTCCTGGAGACTTGGGCAGGGCCTCTGAATCACAGGTTTTAGATTTTTCCCATGGACAGTAGAAATTTTTTAGAGTGTGAGGCAGGGCACCAATGAAAGCTGTATTTCAAGATGATCACTCTTGATGTCAGTGGAGGATGATGGAATGGAGGGTCTGCTGAAGTAGGAAAAAAATGAGCCTAGCAGCTCCCTCTCTGCTTAAGCCAAGATTCCTGTGAAGGCCCTATTTCAGTGAAGGGGGCCTGGACCAGGGTGTTGCTGTAGTGATGCAGTGCTATAGAGAGAACGTCATACCTGAGGAATGAAGTATTTCCTAGCCTACCTTGCTCCAATCTGCAAAGAGAGTCTGGGCCCTTGGTCTGCACTACTTGTTCACTTATTTTTTTATTTTTGGTACTGGGAATTGAACTTAGGACCTTGCGCTTGCTAGGCAGGCACTTGTGCCACTGAGCTATATCCCCAGCCTTGCGTGTTCATTTAGACCAAAGCACGTATTCAGTAGTTCTCTTCTGTTGCCTCTGTGTGTGTGTGTGTGTGTTAATTTCTATTAGTTTCTTATTCTTTAGGCTATGAGCTTCTTGACCACAGTCACTATGAAGTTTACAATATACCACATGGTCTTATGTGGAAAACATTCAAATTTCTGCCAAATAAAATTATTTCCACAAAAATTAAACTACAGGGCTGGAGGTACAGCTCAGTGGGGTAAGTGCTTGCCGCTAAGCACTAAGGCCCTGAGTTCGATCCCCGGTCCCGGAAAAAAAAAAAAATAAACTACATACCATTATTTTCATCTCCTGAGTAGCATTCACTCATTTTACAAGTAAAAATACTGAATTAGGTTTGGGAAGGGGGATATTTTACTTTTTTTTCATATGTGTATATCATCTGAACATAAGGACCATATGTCATATTGTTTTCAAATTTACTTTTTAGAAACATTAATTTAATGGTAAATCACTTGTGGAAAAAAAAATTTTTTTTTTTTGTAGTACCGGGGATCAAACTCAGGACCTTGTTCCTGCCAGGCAGGCTCTTCTGCCACTGAGCTATAACCCCAGCCCAGTAAATCACTTGTATAATACTTTCAATTAGTAGAATGTTGGCAGAAAACAAAGAAGTAAAAGTTTCCAGAGAAATCCAAACAGATATTGCAAAATTATATCCTTACTTATAGAAGGCATTTGAACACTATTTTACCTGTTTATTTGTCTGGTTATTTGTTTACTTATTTATTTCTTTATTTGAGATTGAACCCAGGGCTTTTGCACTGAGCTGCATTCCCCAGCCCTTTTTTGTTTTTTATTTTGAGAAAGGGTCTTGCTAAGTTGCTAAATTGCTCAGGTTGGGAATCCCACTATGGATGTAATAAATTTTGATTGAATCAACAAAGAGCATCAGAATTCCTTCATTGTATTTTGTTCATTTAACTTAAAGAGGATTGAGAGCAGTGGTTCAGAAAAGGGAGAGTAGCCTAAAGTAGCAGATGAAACAAATTAAAAATTATATGACAATGTCATCTAATGATCTAAGTGAAACAGTCTTATATATATCTCAGTAGTGCCTTATAGGCACTAACCCATGACATTTTTGACAATTTGTCACTCAATTAATTTAAAATTGTTATAAATTATGTTTGAAACTAATACTTCAATGTATATTCTAAGAAGGCAGAGGTGGTATAGATTTTTTGAGACAGGGCCTTGGTATGCACTCTTCAAATATTTGTTGCACAACAGCAACATTTCTATGAGAGATAGGGCTTGGAAGTGAGTTATAAGAATGGGCCAACTGATTTTATTTCTAAGAAACATGGTTTAACAGCAAAAATAGTACAGATATATTACCATAAAAGCCTATTGTGAAATGTCATAAAAAGACTCAGATAAAGTCTTTGGGAATATACACTGTACAGACAAAAGTATTTTCAGTGTCTAATATCAAGTGACATTTTTTAGGAAACACAGAAATTGTCCTTTAAGAGGCTCTGAGCCACACATGGCTAATGGACAGCACAAATAAATTTAAGTATGAGTTTTTTCCATCACTTAACAAAGTTTTTTGAGACAGGACTTTGCTATGTAGTACAGGCTAGCCTTGAACTCACTACATAGCCTAACTTGGTCTCAAACTCAGTGTTCCTCCTGCTTCAGCCTCCCAAGTGCTGGCATTACAGATGTGTGCTACCACGCCCGCCTTTCCTAACATAAAAGTTTTGATGCTTTGACAAAGCTATTTAATCTATGTTCCCAGGTTGGGTTACTCAAAATATGTCAAACAAATGTTCATTTTCTTCTTAATTAAATCTATAGTTATGTTCTAATAAACAATGTTAAATTATTCCTCCAATTCCTAGGCAATCTACCAGTTTCACAGAATTCACTTTAGCTGTTCTTAACCAGTCGGTGGCAGAATTGAGAACGTGGCTTCTAAATCTGTACTCCTCATCCCCCAACACTATGCTTGAGCCACACAGTGAAAGAAGCCCAGACTGGAGTCATTTCTTAGATGACAGCTGCCCAACCCAGACTGAAGCGTTCTGAAGAAGAGATGTACTTACAATGGTTAAAGCGCTGCATGTTGGAGTTGTTTATTAGAACATGTTTTAGCCAAATTAATTAATACACAACCCAGTTTTCTTTCTGGGGTACTTTATTTTCAGGATTACAGAGTTCTTCATATTGAACAACAATTTATTTCTAAACTTATTTGCTTTTCCCTTAAAACTTCTCCCATTGTCAAGTTGTAGTAGTTTGCAATAGCCTTCTCAGTTGTAGATCTAGAAATTTAGATCTCATGCAAGTTGAGAATAATTAGAAAATACTTGAAGGCTTTTATAGGTAAGTTAAAAGATAATTTTTCCTATTCCTGCTCTGATACAACGAACTAGTCTACGGAGAACACTCATTTGAATTCATTCAGGAGAATTTATGACATTTACTACTATTCTTACCGAAAGCAGAAAGCAGTTAAATTCTCCCATTAGACACAGTGGCTGGGATTTATCAACAAATTCATAGAAGCATTAACAAAGCTGCAATGTGATATGTTTTAATTCCCAAACAACTGCCTGGTACTTGATGACAACTACTCACAGGTAGTAGGCATCAGTACTTCCTCCCTCAGGCTGGGATATGGCTCTGTGGTAGAGTGTTCCTTTGAGGCTCTGCATTCTGTCTCCAGCACCACTAACAAACAAAGCCACCTTTTTCCTCTTTTAAAAATTCAAAACATACTGTTAAATTTTCTTATAAGGTATTATATACATTTTTGACTCCTATGATTATTTGCTTACAAAGTCTGCTCCCCATCCCTGGGCACATAATAATTTCCATTAACTACTATTATCAACATTACAGGAATTAAAAAAAAAAATCTCAGTATAAGAAAGCAAGCAGGGTAGATGTCTAGTCCCCTATAACAGGTAAAAGTCAGCACCAGAGATACTAAGCTGGTGTCTATGTGATCAGAATTCAATAACCCAAAATATATTCTTTCATTACACAGAAACTTATGGTCTAGACATTTAAAAAAAATTCTAGAGGTTGCTTTCCAAACAAACAAAACCTTGAGTGGAAAACTAGACCTATCAGTGTGAAATATAACATGTATCCCTTAACATATGAGGTATAGACATTATTAATAGTCATTCATACATTTGTCTCTTGACAAAATAGCATAGGACCTAATTAGACTCCAGAGCATTTCTGAAAGGTAAGCCAATCAAAGGTATTTGAACAACTGCTATCTATCAAGCATCTTTCATGAATTCATACAACTAGTGTAGGCCCCAGTACCTAAAAGCAGGTGAAGCTCCCCAGAGCTGATACTGTAGTCGGTCAACTTGCCAAGCAGGCACTGGTGTGCATCTACAGGCAATAACTGGTCACACTGAATTTTTGGAGTTCAATTTTTTTAATAGGGAACCAAATTACTGACACATGACTGCAAAAAATGTAGTTTTCTACAAAATGTTTATTTTTTCTATTCTAATTAAATCCATATCTAAGACAGCATGTCATTGTTGATATACACCTATGTTACTTTACCCCCAGGCCTATATATGCACAAAAAGACTAGAAATAGTTTATTAAGATATAAATCATATGGCAAGACAGATAAATTCTATCATTCAATCATTTTCATGGAGTGTTTTGACACACTGAAAGTCCTTCCTCTACTGTTTTATACCTGTTAATTTACATGACACTAATGTATAGACTATTTCTCTACTTTGTAAATGTATATCAGGTTTTAAATTTTAATAAAAGGAAAAAGTAATGAAGATTTTAAAAAATAAATATAAAGGATGAAAAACTGGTATTAAACCAGACATCTCAAAGCAAATATTGTTCACTCTCATTGCACAAAAGAGAAAATTAAGGGTCAGAGCAGTGAACTTGAATAGGATCACAATGCTAGTAAATGGTGTATCTGGGATTTGAACCTAAGTGATTTCACTCCACAGTTCATTCTCTTTTGCTCTTTGGACATTATATTCCTATACCCTTATAAGTCTCAAAACTGTAAGGGAGAGGATGTAACATTATATAATCATCTCCACTCTGCTATTCTGCTGATAATTCTCCTACTGTGTCTGTATATGTGCGTGCATGCGTATGTACATAGGTATGGCACTGGAGATTGAACCCAGGGCTTCACACATGCTACATACATGCTGTATGACTGAATTACAACCTCACGTTGGTCTTTATATTTTTAGTTCTTGCTTTCTGTGCTCCTTAATCACACTGGGCTATAGTGACATCCTTTTATTTCTCCTATTCAGTTTTCTTCTACTTTCTTGTTTTTCAAGTAGCATAGAAACTGTTTTAGATTTATACTATTGATATTAATAGATTAATGTTTAATTTAAATGCTACATAGATAATTCTTAAACCTTTAAGAAATTACAGAAAAAAGTTTAAGTTTCCATTTCCTAAAAACTCCACTGGCATTGATTTTTATAAGAACCTATAATTTTCATTAAGTGTCTACTGTACACTTGCAGAAATCCATTGTTCAGTTCTTAGCAACAGCTATTTGTACTTCATTGTGGGTCTTCTGTTTTGACCAAGGTGTTTTTCCTACCTATATCCAGAAGTATTTTAACTTCCCCAGGTCCAACTACCGTTTCTTCTTATCTTTTAAATCTGTAACAATCGATCATTACTCTCTCATTCTCAAGGTACCAGAGAAAAATAGGTTGCATATCCTTTTGGAAGAAGCTCAAAGCGATACTGAGACTGATAAACTAGCAAGAGCCAGAGGGGAGCTGAGAGGGTGGCTGACGAAGATGAAAACAAGCAAAAGGAAAAAGGGTTATTGTGGGGGTCTGTATCTCCAAAACAGGATTAGAAAACCTATTTTAAAATTAAATAAGCACCGGGAGGGGTGACCCTCATGTCTCAAATTTATGAAAAACTTACTCTCTGCACTCTGAATTTCTTAAACTATGGTCTTTGATCCTAAAGGCTATTACAGCCAAGCATGCCAGGCACTAAGCTTGCCACACTTCAGTGCCAGGACCAGGGTCAACAATGCCAAAAACCTTTGGCCATTTTCTTAAATCAGTCAGTGAGGTACCTGTGTAGTGGTCACTTACAGTAATAACAAACAATATTCTCAACCTTATTCTTTGCTTGCTTTGTTATGAAAACAGCTCCCAAGCCCTCAAGACAACCCCCAACCATGCAATGTGCTTTTTAAGAACAAATAATATGTAATTCACATTGTAGCCAACTAATCTATCATTTTAGTATTAAGAAAGAGCTACCTTCCTGGCTTTAAACAATAATAATCACTCACATGCTAATTAGGAGAAATTAGTCTTCCCAGAATTATGCGTTTATAAACCTAAAAGAAGCAGTATTCTATTACTGAAAAAGAAATGGCCTCCCCCCAAAAGCCACGGGAAAAACTGGAGAAAATGAGGAAATACACAGAATGAATCTGGAAAGACTCCACTGAAATTAGAAGGGGCCTCCGAAGTCCCCTTATTCTATCAATTATTGCAAAAGCAGCTAATGAATCTTAAGGAACAGCATTAAACTGCCACTGCTCGGAACTTGGAATATGTAAGGGCTACGAGTAAACAGAGAGCAGACACATGAGGGTAAGCAGACAGACACACTCGTCTGCTGATGGGAAGAGGAAGTTAGCCATCCTGCCCGCCCACAGACAAACTGACCTTCCTTGAGACTTTTCTGGTTGCTCCCCTCAAGGCATTCCTTTTCTTTAAAAGGTTCAAAACCCCCAGCAGTTAAAATCTCTGGGAAGCCCTGTTGCTGCTTCTTGGAGCTATCGATCATGATGAGAGGCTTCTGGAGACAGGCAGCATCCAGCAAGAGAAAAGCTCGGTTTGCAGGACAGCAGAGAGTAGCGCTCAGAATACTCCAGTCCGGGGTTCTTGGTGGCTCCTCACAATATCCCAATCATTAGGCACCTATGTCTTTAAGTCGCTGAAGGCAGCCATTAGCCTTCAGTTCCCAGCTTGACCTGCAAGCACACGCATACTGCTGAAGCCCTTAACTCTCTCCCACATCGGGAGGCAGAGCCTGGGAGGCATGATTCTAAAATCCCACCCCTTTTCCCAGCCAGCCCCCTTCCCCCCACCATTTCAGCTTCCCCCATGCTGTGTGCTTCAATCTGCAGTTTGATGGTCCGAATCATCTGACAAACACTGAGTCAAACAGTTAAAAATAAATCTTCTAGTTGTTAAAAGAGAAGACGTTGCTGATACCTAAGAAGACAAACTGCTGCCTGTGGTCTCTCCCGGAACTCTTAATAAACAGCCGCAGGCGGTGGAAATACTTTATTTCGGCCAGATGGGCACATTCATTACTCTTAAGTTCTCCAGCTAAACAAACGACAGGCTGGGGCATCTGAAGGAAGCGGTCTTATCTCGGCAAGGGCACTGTATGAATAAACACGCTACCAGCATATCTGGAGGAAGAAAGTCATTTCACTGCAAGTTCCTTGTGCGTTTGCAGCACGCAGCCTCTTCGGCAAAGCCAGTGCTCTTGTAACGCGGGATGTACCGAGACTGCAGCTTTCTTCCTCCGGTGAGTCAGACCCAAGCCGCAGTTCTCCTTCGTGCCACTAGTCGGCTAAGAGAGCTAACATCGCCATAATTTTTTTTTTAAGGAAAAAAATCTCCCGTGTATTAAAAGCAATGACACTGAGATCTGCTTCAACAAGTGAACAGACCGTTTAATTTCATAGAAGGTATCAACACAGGCACCTCTTCTGCATGGCATAGGCTGCTGTTCCCTGTATATGAGGAATGCTGCTCAAAGGAAATCTCTAGGTATGAAATTTTCAGGGAAACATGCATACAAGTTTGTTTCCATAAATATCAAATATATATCTACACTCAAAGTAATCTGCTGTTTAAATGGTTCAAAGTATACTTTTCTAGAAATCTCCCTTAAAACCCATCACATGGTCTAAGAACAGCAGAACACCTCCTGTACAATGCCAGGTCTATTCTCCTCACTTTTTGAACAAACATAAATTTAGCAGAGTGCCTGGAATTTTCAATGTATGGCATAACCTAGTATGAATTAAAACAGAAGAAACTGTACCTGGAAAATCGCTGATAATACTCAGAATTTTCAAAACATTTTAGATCAATGACCAGTGCCACTAATCTGGGATGAAAAATAAATATTCTTAAAAGAAGTATCTTTTCTCTTAAAAAAAAAAAATGAACAAATGTACTTTAATTAGGCACCTGGTATGACTCTCCTGTGGGCTAAAGAAAGGCTCAGCATCTTCAGAGCCTGACAAGAACCCCAGCGTGTTTCTCACTGTTCATACAGATGCAACGGGACGAAGCATTCTGTCCTTTATCCCTGGTTCCAAGGTTTGTGTGCACTAAACCTACACTGTTCCAGAAAGATTGCTATTTGTCCTGCACCTCTTGAGAATGGCGCTACTTAACACATGACACATGTCTTGTCAAATTCCTTCGAAAGTAACGTAAGCTCATCTGTGGTAGTTTAAACCTCTGCATGAATAGTGAGAAGCTTGTCATACTTCTCCAACATTTCCTCCAGCATTCTGGTACAATCTGATCTAAAAGTCCATGTTCTACTAAATGAACCATCCCTGCACTTTTAAGGAGCAATAGAAAAACTCCTCATTTTGGGGAACATTCTTTTTATTAGTCACCTAATTAGATGATGTCCTGCAAAGATGATCTCATTTAATTCCCACCAATATTTGTGACCTCTATGATCATGTGTACATCATAGACATTTTACACACCAAGACTAAAGTCACAAAGCTTTTAAATGTCAGGCTTAGAACTCAAAGCTTAAAAGGCCCAAGTCTTTCTATTGTACTGTAAGGTACTGCCTGCCTGAATGCACCCTCATTTCCAGGTTTTAATTTGATCTTTGGACATATTTAAGAGCAGAAGCCATGCCTTTTATTTCCTTCTAGCAATTCTTCTGGTGAGAGAAAAGAAAGCCAACATAACCACACTAGAATGATTTTACACAACATATTTTAACTTTTTATGAAATAATAAAAGCAGCAGCTAACTTCATTTAGTGCTTACTATGTGCCACAGTCTAAGTATTTTCTATACATTATTTCATTTACCTGGTTGATCGACTTGTGAATTCAAGACTATTCCAACATATAGATGGGAAAACCAAGGCCTAGAAAAATGAAATAGTTTGAAAGAGGCAGCGTATTTTACAAGAGGTGGCCAAGATTCCAAAGCAGATAGTTTGGCTCCACAGCTTACATTAACTGCTGTGCAGAAGGAACAATCAAAACCATAAACCTCACCATTCTCTTTTCTAGCATGTTTTTAATCCTGAAAATGCTCAAAGTTTTTAGGCCACAAGTGTAGAAACTTAAGTAGATTTACATTAGCCACTTTGAAATCCTTTATCTTCTCTGTGTGTACATTCAGTATGTGTCTAGCATTTTTTTTTAACAAAATGGTTGTCTTTTAAGGATTCATTGTCAGCTATTAATTTTACATCTGTAAAGTATGAGAAGTCTAATAAGGAAACATGATTCTGCTATACTTTTATGTCAAAAATCTTATCTTTATAGTTTTGAAAGGAAATCATCTTTCTAGCAGTGTATGTGTCTAAAAGAACATCTGTTTACTAGTTCTCAAAAAATTGGAAATAATTTCAGATTCAAAGGGCAATTTTTACCCTGAAACTTCTGTGAGCAGGTTCTGATACAATCATCTTTAGGGATTCTGGTGTATGAGTCCTACAAGTAAGGGTATTCTCCTACAGAACTATAGTATCAGTATCAAGAAATTTAACCATAACATGTCACTGCCATCTGACTCACAAACTGCATTTAAGTTCCTCCAACTGTCACCTAAGCACCCTTTATAGCAAAAAGATCTAAGACAGGGTCACACATGACAGAGAATTACTAATACTCTTGAGTTTTTATCCATCTGGAATGGTTTAGTCTTTCTCCACCTTTCCCTGGATTTTGATTGTAGGCCCTTAATTTCATAGAATTGTCCTCAATTTGGGTTTGTCTAATGTATCTTCATGAATATACTGAGATGATGAATTTTGGCAGCAATACCTACATCCTGATAAACCCAGAAAAAGAATGCCTTCGCAATATAGAATGTCATTTACTTCCCCTGGTGATCCTGGACCTGACTTGGAGCTGTGGTTTTCTGCCATCGCCCATCACTGCAAGACAGAACTAGACTGTATTGCTAGATTGAGAAGCGATAAAACCTCGATGTATGCTTTCTATTGAATATGTATTGCTTTTATACCACTATAAAGGTGAAAAATTATTAAGTGGGAACATCTTAAATTGGGGGCCACCTATATTAATGGAACATCCAATTCTAAGAAAAAATACTATTTACTTGGCTAATATTACCTAATTACATCAGGATGTACTCATAGTTTCCTGTTTTATTTGGTGGGTTATATCTGTTACTATCATTATTTATTCTGATGCTCAACTTATCCCAGATTTGGCTAGTGGGGACCACAAGTTTATCATGACCTATCATTCTTTGAGCATGCTCTTATTTTCTGGCACAAGATGTTCTAGACACAGCTTGTACTTCTCCTGCCCCATTCAGAAGCCACGATCTGAATGCTAGGTGTGCTCACTGCTATTAGGCTGTCACTTTTCCCAGGTTTCTCTGTAGACACAGTTGGTGAATACATCTATGAATTTAGTTTCTATATTAAGATAAGTAAAATACATATATATGTAAATATTACACGTCTGTTTATTTATATACATTGAAAATCACAATTTACCAATGCCGCTATTTCCATTCTAATGCCACAGGATCATTCTCATTTTCTTTTCTCTGTACTTACAGCCCTGGTTTCTTACAGGGACGTGCTTCTTCTCCATGGTCTCTGCCTCTGGTCTGTCACCACCACTGTCACCACTACCCTCCTTGCCCTGGTTTTTTGCCCCCACTTCCTGTGACACTTTCCTTGTTCGGCTCCCTACAGGGTTTTCCGGACTGAACTAGGAAGTGGGTAAGGAGGCTGCGCTGTCTCTCAGTATGAGAAGTCCACAGCTGTCACATGAATTGATTTCCAGTATTTTGCCTTTGTTCCTTACTATATGAGCTGCATCTTCTTCACTGTCATTTGGCTGTATTGTCATGAGTGACATTTAATTTCAAATGCATGTTATTAAAGTCACTTCTGCTATGATAAATCTGCTTCTACAGTATTTGTGTGTATGTACACTCAAAACAGCTCTGACTCTGAAAAAGACTACCATAAATCAAATCAATTTTCCCACCACTCCAAACACAGACATTTAATAAGCATGAGAAAAACTGGCTTAGAGTAGGAACAACCCAAGAAAGGCTTTAGGGAATGAAAACACAAACAAACAAGCCTCAAGGGACCTACATGAAGACTTGGCACAGACACTATATGCTAACCAAATTATGATGAAAAGATTCTCCCTATGATGGTGCTGCACTTCCATAAGAAAGAACATGGGAATGTGAAAAATTCAAATGCAGCAAATGTAAAGAGATTGCTAACTACTGACCTATGCTTCTCCCGTAGCATTTCTGAGATGGAGACTGAAAATGACCTTTTTTTCCTCCTATATCGTGCATTGTCACAGGTCCTCAGTGGGAACTTGCTGTGGGAATGAGGGTGAACCCTGTAGCTTCCAAATATTCAAAATCTACATGAGCTAAATGCATGGAAGGAGAAAATTTCAGTGAAAGGTATACCTAGAATTTTTTTCTTAAGGGTATCATATTTTTAGGAAAATACATTATTTTTTATCCTTTTCTCCCTCCTTTTTAATTTTATAAACACAGTTGTGAAATGTACCTCTAGATCATCATGAAATGGGTATGGTAAATCCCAACAGTGAATTAAATTTTTTTTTGTAAAAAATGAAATTAGTGCTATCTCTGAAATCAGGCCATGAGCCCTAAAGATCTTTCCTTTTTTGGGACAGAGTCTCACTATGTAGTTCAGGTGGGTTCTGAACTCATGGGAATCCTCCTGCTTCAGCCTAAGTGCTGGGATTACAGGTATGCACCACACCTGCTTATCACTTAAAATGCATTAGCTAGGGATGGTGCTACACAGCTATAATCCCAGCTACCCAGGGAAGCTAAGGCAAGATGACTCTGAGTCTGAGATCAGTCTGGACCACAAATACACATATGTGTGTGATATATATTACACACAATGCACACACATATACTATCCTTTATTTTATCATTTAAAAAATATACAGTGTGCACATGTAGTGCTTCAGGTGTGAACAGATGAACCATTCAGCCCCAGTGGAAACCACCATTTCCAGAGGAGGAATAATTTTTCTGATAACAGGGTTTTGAAGAAAATCATCAGTGATTTCCATATTACAGCACACCACAACACTCCTCCAGGGCAAACCAGCATAATGATCTGCTCTATGTTTGTGCAGATGATCTTGAACCCTGGATCCCAGCTGTAGCAGGCATAAGCAGCCCCACCCGCTTGTGTCTGCTCTATCCTCTCAACCTGTGAACTGTAGCTAGGGTGGGGCTTTTGGGGGGGATGGAATTTTACTATTAATAGTTTCCTGATTAACCTCTGCTCAGGTAGAGGGGAGAGGAAGTCATGTGGAATGGGGCTGGGGTGGAGGAACATAGTTTGTAGTATATCCTTAGTTGGGCCTTCACATTCCAGTGGCATCACTGAAGTGGAAGTGTCTGACTCACATGAGTGACTGGTGCCATGTCTTTGCTCATATTCTTCATATGGATAATCAAGAAATGACAGAGTACATGTTACTAGCTTTTAAAAAGGTCACTTACCGCCCCCACCATTGGTGGTACTAGGGGTTGACATAGGGCCTCATGCACAAACTAGTGCTCTACCACTGAGCTATTATCCACTGAGCTTTAATTTATTCTGAGATAGGCTCTTACCAAGTTGTCCAGCATGTGCTCAAACCTGGGATCTTCCTGCTTACCAAGTAGCTGGGATCATAGGTGTGTACTACTCTGCATGGCTCTTTAAAATTTATAGTTATATAAATATAGACAACTGGCTGGGATACTTACAACAAAGAACTTTCCTTATATTGTATGTTATCTTCAGGTCTCAAATTTTGCAATAACTTCCTTCATCACAGAATATAAGAGAGAATGAAATGACTACAGCTTTGAAGATTTGGCGAAGATACAAGAAGTGAGCAAAAAGTTAAGAGAAGTAAATCTCAGCAAAGACTGGATGGTATATTATCATAAATAAGTTACCGTCAATGCAACATGAAGCTTAGTAGCTGTGATAACAAGAAAACCACCCACAATAGTGCTTTTCAACCTTCCATGTATTATTGCTCTCTGATTCCTTTTTATGTAATTTTCCTAAATCATTTTTAATAAATTTGAATACTGTAGATTTATGTGTATCTGTGCTTTATACACATATAAAAAGAGTAAGATTTTTTTTTAATGCATCCTCCAAGAACTAATTTTTACTCCTGTTGAGGTTTACTCTACAAGAAGGAAAGCAGTATTATTTTGAGATAAAAATAGCAAGATAATGAATAACTTGTATGTAGGGAACCCCCCATAACAAGGTTTGCAATCTATAATAATGATTTTTTTAGGTCATGAGTAAATTTAGCATACTTTTGAGAATCTTGAGCCTCTTTTGGTTCTCAGTATCTGAGGTATGGGTGACAGACACATATTTATGTTCTATATTTTTTACATGTTCAAATAAGAACTGATACATGTTTGAGTCATTTCTGCTGGTAATCACAAATATTTAATCTTATCCTCTGACTTCAACACTCTTCACGAAGCACAAATGTATGATTTCTATTTCTTTTTTCATTTTGACTAATTCTACTTACGACTTTCAAATGCATATACTAAAAAAACTAGTCATTTAGCTTTAGAGGGAAGAGAACATTGCACATTGACTGCCCTTTGCAATACCTCTGTCACACTCTCTCCTACATAATCACCGATCTGCTTTCTACGAGTATAAATTAGCTTGCCTTTGCTAAAATTTCAAGTAAACAATCCTGAAACAGTCTCTACTATTTACAAAACTTCACTGCAACTAAAGATTATTTAACTGAATGTCTAAACCAGGGAAAAACCTGAGGAGAAGTGCTGTGATGATCTAAAAAACAAAAACAAATAATCCTTCCAAAACCAAACCACAAACTTATTCATCTTTTAAAATCCATCCCCTTGGTAATAGCTGAAGAATGATTTCTAAAATGCATGTGCACAGTATAACTCAGGCAACTATAACTAACAACACTATACTCTTTGGCCACTGATGTGTGTTACATATCAGGATGCTAAAGGGATACTGATGCTGAAAACAGGAGATGTAGAATTCAAATTTTAAAAATGTGACAAACAGGCACCTTGCTGCTCAAATCTATAATTACAATGAAAATTATGCCAAGCACAGTTATTCACAAAATAGTATATCTATGGTTAGAAAACTAAAATGACAAGAGATCCAATGTGACATAGCAGAAATACACAAAAGGGAGACTTTATTTAATCTGTCACTCTCCATATAAGACAAGTGACGCAGGCAAAAAAAAGGGCTCCAATTACATAACCAAGAAAAAGATGTTATCAATACATATAAACTTTACATCCCAATGATACAGAAAACAGCTCAAATATACATGGAATAATAAAAAAAGTCACATGCTAATCATAAAGAATATTTTGGTAAATTCTATGAATAAAAATTATTACAATACATTGAACTCAATGCAATGCAACTATACATTATTAATAAAGACTATATATTTGAAAATCATCTATTACTTCTTAGAAAAGCCACAAACTTAACTGAAAGAATTTCTAAAAAAGAAATATTAATATTTTTGTATGTCAGAATCTGTAACACATATTTAAGAGAAAAATTCAAATATATAAATCATTATGTCAATAACGAAGGACTGAAAATAAAGACAAAGAAAAAAGCTTTTAACAGGACAGACCCTCAGTGGCTTATGTGGTGGTATCAAAAGATTTATTTTATGTATAACTGGAGTCCCAGAAAGATAGCAGAGAGAAAATGGTGCAGAAAACATATTTGCAAAAATAATGCCTGAAAATTCTCCAAATGCGATGAGAAACATAAATTTACAGGCTTAAGAAACCTAGCAAACCTTAGAGTACATTGAATCACATTCAGAAAGGAATAGCCTTCAAATATACAAATACTGTTTCTTTTAAAGAACATACTCATAGAGAACCCTTTGTTAAAAATAGCAAAAAATTAAAAATCTCCAGAAGTGAATGAACTATGAACAAGAAATGTGTAAAACCCTTGTAAAACACAAAGTAGGACTGTACAAATAGGCAGTCCTTGTTTGTGGACAAGATAACATATCATTACAAATATGTCAGTTTTCTCTCAGTTAATTTGTAAGTGTTGATACTTAAGTTCATTTATTTTTATTTTAAAAATAAAAGAACAAAAACGTATTAATACAAACAGACATCCATTTACAAAACAGCATAAGAATAATACAAACAATACAGAGTTACAGACAAAGTGGTAGGAAATTAACAATGGTTGTTGTATTACTATTGATATCTTCAAAGTGGTTTTCTCAGAAAAACAGAGACATGCAATATTGATCGAACAAGTAAATTGTTCCTTTCAGTAAAGCAATAGAAGACAGTAGTACAACTGTTAGCTATCCTGTATATACATACATACATAATTTCCCCTTCTTTCCCCACACCCCAGTTGCCCTTTAGTTTTGAGCATTTTCCTTTCATTTCACAATGTCTATCGTATCTTCTAGTTTTTATTCACTCTTTCAGGTTCTTACACTAGTGAGACAACATGTTGCTTACACATGCAGGTCTGGTTTATTTCAGTTATCAGTATGGTCTCTAGTTGTGACCATTTACCTATAAAAGCCTTGAGTTTATATTTCTTTATAGCTGAGTAATATTCCATTATATAAAAGTACAATTTTTAAAAAATCCAATCCTGAGTAGATGGACATTTGGGTTGCTTTCATAATTTAGCAATTACAAATTATACTACTATGAACATGGGTACACACATATCGCTGTGATATGATGTTTTCAGATCTTCTATGAAAATACCCACAAGGGCTAATAGCTGGGTTGAATGGGACCTCTAGACCTAGTTTGCTGAGGAATCTCCAAGCTGATTTCCACAGTGGTTTCACCAGTCTGCATTCCCACCAGCAGTGGAGATGAGTTCTTATTTCTCCACAGCGTTGCCAGCATTTGTTATTGGTTGATTTCTTAATGATAGGCGCTTTTACTGGCGTGAGATGAAATCTTAGTGTTGTTTTAATCTGCATTTCTCAAATGGCTAATGATGTTGAACATTTTTTCATGTATTCATTTGCCATTTGTATTTCTTTATCTGAGAAGTGTGTATTCATCTCAGCTGCCCATTTTTGGATTGGGTCTTTGAATTTGGAGGGGCTTAAAATTCTTTAATTTTAAGAATTAAATTTAAATTATATGCTCTAGATAGAAGATCTTTCTCTGAGGGATGGTCAGCTAAAATTTTTTCCCAATTTGTGGGTTTCTTTTTACTCTGCTGGTGATTTCTTTAGACGTGCAGAAACTTTTCAGTAGGATGAGATCCCAGTTGGTGATTCTTTGAAGTATTTCACGGGCAGTTTGGTTTTTGTTCATGAATTCTCTGCCTACCACTATGTCTTCAAGGTTTTTTATCTACTTTCTCTTCCACTAGATTTAGTGTTTGTTTTAATATTGAGATATGTGATCCATTTTGACTTGAGTTTGGTGCATGGTGATAGACTTGGGTCTATTTTCAGTCTTTGGCAGGTGGCAAACCAATTTTTCCAGCACCATTTAGTATACAGGCTATCATTCTTCCAGTGAGTTTGTTTGGCCCCTTTATCAAAGATTAGGTGGCTATGCCTGTGGTTGTGTCTGTGTCTTTGTCTGTTCCATTGATCTTATGCTCTCTTTTTTATCCAGTACCATGTTGATTTTATTACAGCAGCTTTGTAATATAATTTCAGGTCAGGGATTGTAATTCCACCTAACTTGTCCTTGTTGCCCAGGATTGCTTTTGCTATTCTGGGTCTCTTCTGGTTCCAGATGAATTTGAGGAATGTTTTCTCTAGATCTGTGAGGTATGCTAATGGTAGTTTAATGGGAATTGCATTGAATCTGTACAACAGTTTTGGTAGTATGGCCATTTTCACAATGTTCGTTCTTCCTATCCATGAGCAAGGAATATTTTTCCATTAATTGAAATCCTCTTCAATCTTTTTTCAGACTGCTGTAGTTTTCATTGAATAGATCTTTTACTTCTTTTGTTAGATTGATTCCTAAATATTTCAATTTCTCAGATGCTATTATGAAAGGTATGGATTCTTTAATTTCTCTCTCAGTCTGTTTGTTGTTTGTGTATAGGAACGCTATTGATTTTGGGGTGTTGACTTTGTATCCAGCTACACTGCTGAATTTGTTAATTCAAGAAGTCTTCTTGTGAGTTTTGGGGGTCTTATGTGTAAAGTGTTATGTTATCTGCAAATAGTGATAGTTTTATTTCTTCCTTTCCTATCCTTATTCCTTTTATTTCTCTCTCTTGTCTAATTGCTCTGGCTAATGCTTTCAGAACTATGTTGAACAGGTGTGGTGACAGCAGACATCCTTGTCTTGTTCTTGATTTTAAAGTAAAAGCTTTCAGGTTTGTATGATGTTGGCTGTTGGTTTGTCATAGATGGTTGAGGTAATGACCATCCATTCCTATTTTCTGTAGAGTTTTTACCATGAATGCCTGTTAGACTTTGTTGAAAGCTTTTTCTGCATCTATTGAGATGATCATGTGGTTTTTGTCCTTGGCTCTATTGATATGGTGTATAACATTATTTGATTTGCAAATATTGAACCATTCCTGGAATGAATCCGACTTGGTTGTGGTGTATGCTTTTCTTGATAATTTGCTGCATTCTATTTGCTAGTATTTTATTGAGTATTCTTCTATCTATACTCATTAGGGAGATTGGTCTGTAGTTCTCTTTCTTGGTTCGGTCTTTCTCTGGTTTTGTATCAGTATAATACTTGCCTCCAGAAATGAGTTAGGGAGAATTGCTTCCTTTCAATTTCACTGAAGAGTCTGAGGAGTGTTGGTATTAAGTCTTCTCTAAATTTCTTGTGAAATTCTGCTGTGAATCTATCAGAGCCCAGGCTTTTTTTTTGTTGGTAAGTTTTTAATCATATTTTCAATCTCATGAATTGATATTGGGTTGTTCAGGATTTTTATATCTTCTTGACTCAACTTTGGTAATTTGTACCTATCTAGGAATCTGTCCATTTCTTCTGAGTTTTCTATCCTATGGGAGTAAAGATTTTCAAAGTAGGTATTAATGATCCTTTGAATTTCTGTAGAATCTGTAGTAATTTCATCCTTTTCATTCCTTATTGCATGAATTTGAGTTCTTTCTTTTTTTGATAAGGTTGGCTAGGGGTTTATCAATTTTATTTATTCTTTCAAAGAACCAACTCTTTGATTCATTTAGTTTTTGGTAAGGTTTGCTTAATCTCAATTGCATTAAGTTCAGCCCTGATCTTTATAATCTCCTCCCTTCTTTGGATACATAAGTTCAAATGGGGGAAAAAAACCCCACCTAGGTTGAGACAGGAAAACACGCAAAGAAAAGCCGTACTACAGGAGAAGAACTTTATGAGACAAAAACTAGGCTGAGGATCAGGGATCTAAATGTATACACAAATAGATACATTCAAATAATATGCATACTCTCAACAAATATTGATGAGATTCCTCTATGATATGGAAAAGTTTTCAAACTATGACCCTACATCCAAATGCAATAAAATACTGGTAGATTTTTGCAACATTAAAGCACACCAAAAGAGTTAATATTCCCAATACACAAGTAACTCTTTAAAAACTGAAAAATTGAGCTGCATGTGGTAGGGGTCACTTGTAATCCAAGTACCCTTGAGGTTGATGGAGGAGTGCTGTGAGTTGAAGGCCAGCCTGAGCTACATAGTGAGTTTAAGACCAGCCTGAACCACATAATGAAACTCTGTCTAAAAAACAAAAACAATTGAAAATTTAAACAATCTGGCAGAGAAATGAACATATAATTTGCTCCTCCACAAAAGATTGAAATGGTGCTTAAACATATGAAAGATGTCCAATGTTACTCATGCAGAAATTCAATAAAAATTATATTAAAATAGTAAATGGTAAAAAAAATGTTTGACAATACATTCTGTTGTGAGGGTATAGAGAAAATATTCATTTACATACAATGCAGAGTGCACTGCAAAAATAAATGTATAATAGCAAATATATAAACACAATAAATGAAGTTATCTGTATTTCAAAAAACATGGATTAACAGAAGGACAGAACTAATCTGAGGAAGTTTTGAATATGAGATTTTGGATATAGATCTTCAGGTCAAGGTTTTTAAAAAAAGAATGTAAAAAAATACCAAACTCCAGTTAGCAAATATTTTTGAAAAAACTTTATTGGGATATGATTTATAAACCATAGTTTATCTTTTCAATGTATAGATTTATTTTCATAAAGGTATAGGCTAGTGAATGGAGTTAGAAATAGGAAAAGGTAGAAGCCAGCATGAACCCTGGGAGGCTGGAATGAAACTGGAGGTCTCACAACACACTCCCCCTACCCAGCTGGGGACTGACCCCAAGGCCTTCACACTGGGTTATATCCCCAACCTCTTTTTTTTTTTTTTTTTTTTTAACATTTTGAGGTAGGGTTTTGCTAAGTCACTAAACTGACCATGCTGCACTTGAACTTGCAATCCTCCTATCCAGTCTCCCACAGTGCTGAAATTATAAGTGTGCACTACCATGTCCAGCTCTGAGTTTTAGTATTTATAGTGACAGAAACAGCAACAGGTTATGTGTGCATACATGTATCTTCTACTGAGATGATCTAGAAGCAATGAACACACAGTAGCAATGAACACATTTAGTTCCCAGATCTTTTTTTTTAAATTTTAGTTTATTAGTACATCTATATAACACATAATGTTTACATTCTTTATGAGAAGTTGCTACATGGGGAGATCCGGGGAAGATGGCGACCAGGTGAGCAGCAAGGGAGCGAACCTCCTTAATAAACACCACCAGCTCGAGACAGACTTGGCGAGCGTGAATGCCGGGACCTCGGCTGGGAAGTTTAAACTGGGCGTATTTCTCTGAGATGCCGGGGGAGATGTGGTAGGGCGGACCAGGCTGCCGGGGCGAGACGTGGGA
>PVLD010006641.1:0-98722 GCA_004027595.1 Dinomys branickii | reverse complement strand
CTGTACAACAGTTTTGGTAGTATGGCCATTTTCACAATGTTGGTTCTTCCTAACCATGAGCAGGGTATGTTTTTCCATTTATTGAAATCCTCTTCGATCTCTTTTTTCAGAGTACTGTAGTTTTCACTGAATAAATCTTTCACATTCTTTGTTAGATTGATTCCTAAGTATTTTAATTTCTTGGATGCTATTGTAAAGGGTATGATTTCCTCAATTTCTCTCTCAGTCTGTTTGTTGTTCATGTATAGGAATGCCATTGATTTCTGGGTGTTGACTTTGTATCCAGCTACACTGCTGAATTTGTCAATTAATTCCAGGAGTTTTCTTGTGGAGTTTTTGGGGTCCTCCATGTATAGTATCATGTCATCTGCAAATAGTGATAGTTTCACTTCTTCCTTTCCTATCCTTATTCCTTTTATTTCTCTCTCTTGTCTAATTGCTCTGGCTAATGCTTCCAGAACTATGTTGAATAGGAGCGGTGACAATGGACATCCTTGTCTTGTTCCTGACTTTAAAGTGAAAGTTTTCAATTTTTGTCCATTTAGTATGATGTTGGCTGTTGGTTTGTCATAGATGGCTTTGATCAGGTTGAGTTAGAGGCAATCTATTGCTATTTTTTCTAAGGTTTTTAACATGAATGCATTTTGGACTTTGTCGAAAGCCTTTTTTGCATCTATTGAAATGATCATGTGGTTTTTGTCTTTGGCTGCATTGATATGATATATTTGTGAATATTGAACCATATCTGCATTCCTGGAATAAATCCTACCTGGTCATGGTATATAATTTTCCTTATGATTCGCTGTATTCTATTTGCAAGTATTTTGTTGAGTATCTTTGCATCTATTTTCATTAGAGAGATTGGCCTATAGTTCTCTTTCTTGGTTGGGTCCTTCTCCAGTTTTGGTAGCAGTATGATACTTGCCTCCCAAAACGTGTTAGTGAGAGTTGCTTCCTTTTCGATTTCATTGAAGATTTTGAGGAGTGTTGGTATTAGATCTTCTCTGAATGTTTTGTAGAATTCTGCTGTGAATCCATCAGGGCCTGGGCTTTTCTTACTTGGTAAGTTTTTTATGACATCTTCAATCTCGTTAATTCATATTGGGCTGTTCAGGATTTTTGAGTCTTCCTGACTCAATTTTGGTAATTTGTACGTTTCCAGGAATCTGTCCATTTCTTCTGAATTTTCTATCCTATGGGAATAAAGATTTTCAAAGTAGGTATTAATGATCTCCTGGATTTCTGTGGAATCTGTGGTGATTTCATCCTCCTCATTCCTTATTGCATGAATTTGAGTTCTTTCCCTTCTTTTTTTGATAAGGTTGGCTAGGGGTTTATCAGTTTTATTTATCTTTTCAAAGAACCAACTCTTTGATTCACTAATTTTTTTGTAGAGTTTCCTTCATCTCAATTGCATTAATTTCTGCCCTGAGTTTTATAATCTCCTCCCTTCTTTGGGCTCTTGGTTTGGCTTGTTGCTCTTTTTCTAAGAGTTTGAGGTGTATCATTAGGCTATTTATTTGCTCTCTTTCTATTTTCTTTGTATATGATTTCATTGCTATAAATTTCCCTCTGAGGACTCCCTTCATTGCATCCCACAGATTCCTATAGGTTGTACTTGCATTTTCATTTATTTGTAGGTATTTTTTAATTTCTTCTTTAACTTCTTGTGTGACCCATTGGTTATTCAGGAGGTTGTTGTCTAATTTCCAAGTGTTTATGCGGTTTTTGGAGTTCCCTTTGTCATTAAGTTCCAGTTTCATTGCACTGTGATCAGATAATATGCATGGGATAACTTCAATTCTTTTGCATTTAGGTGGATATGCTCTATGGGCTAGAATGTGGTCTATTTTAGAGAAAGACCCATGTGCAGCTGAGAAAAATGTGTATTCTGGTGTTGTGGGGTGGAACACTCTGTATACATCTACTAAGTCCATTTGGTCACACTTTTGGTTCAGGTCTGTTATTTCTTTGCTGAGTTTCTGTCTGGTTGACCTGTCTCTTTGTGTCAGAGTGGTGTTTAGGTCCCCCATTGAAATAGTATTATTAATTAGTTGATTTTTCACGTTTGTTAAGATTTGACTTGTAAAGTTTGGTGCTCCATTGTTTGGTGCATAAATATTTAGGATTGTTATCTCTTCCTCTTGCAGCTTTCCCCTAACTAGTATGTAATGGCCTTCTTTATCTCTTTTGATTGCTTTTGGTTTGAAGTTTACCTTGTCTGCAAACATAATAGCTACCCCTGCCTTTTTCTGGGGACCTGTTGGATGAAGAGTTGTTTTCCATCCTTTAACTTTCAGCCTATGGATTTCCTTTTGAGTAAAATGTGTTTCCTGTATACAGCATATCATTGGATTGTTTTCCTTAATCCACTCTTCCAATCTTTTCCTTTTGACTGGTGAATTGAGGCCATTTACATTAATGGTTATAATGGTTATATGTTGGCTTATTCTAGTCATGTTATTTACTTGTTGTTTTCCTTCGTTTGCTGAGTATTTACTTGTTCTGTGTAGGGGAGTTGTTTCTATCATTGTTCTTGGGATTGTGGTCTCTTTTTTCTCTGTCTAGAATATCTTTTAGTGCTTTTTGCAATGCTGGTTTGGCACTCACGAAGTTCTTCAGTTGTTCTTTGTCATGGAAATATTTTATTTCCCCATTAAATTTGAAGGATAGTTTTGCAGGATACATCAGTGTGGGTTGGAAGTTGTTTTGTCTCAGAATCTGCAATATCTTGCTCCAAGCTCTTCTTGATTTCATGGTTTCCTTTGAGAAGTCTGCTGTGATTCTGATGGGCTTTCCTTTATAGGTGATCTGTTTCTTTTCTCTAGCAGCTTTTAATATTGTGTTCTGTTGCTGGATATCTGGGATCTTGACTATTATATGTCTGTGTGCGGTTTTCTTTGGATTATGGATCGTTGGGGTTCTATATGCCTCGGTTAACTGTACTTCAGTATCTTTCACCTTGTTTGGAAAATTTTCTGTTATTGTTTCAGCAGATATTCTTTTTATATCGTTTGTGTGGTCTCCTCCTATTTCACTGACTCCTATAGCTCAGATATTATTTCGTTTTGCCTCATCTTGCAGCTGTTGGATTGATTTTTCTTAGGTCTTTGATGATTTTATGAGATCCTTCCTTTCACGCTCATATGCTGCCATGCTGTCTTCAAGGTCTGAAATTCTATCTTCGGTTTCATTTAAGTGGTTTTGCAAGCTTTCAGTGGAAGTTTTCAAATCCTGGCAATCTCTTTGGACCTGTTTCATTCTTGGTAATTCATTGCTAAATTGCTCTAGTAACGTTTGCATTTGTTTCCTACTTTCTTCTAATCTTTTATCTATTTCTTCTCTATGTGTATGGAACATTTCTTCCATTATACTTTTCAGTTCATTTTTTGTCTGAGAGATTATTGCAGGTATGTGGCTTATTTCTGCTTTAAGTTCTTCTATGGCCTGTTGGAGTTGTTTCAGTGTTTTGGATGCAACCGTTTCAGAATTTGCAGGTATATGGCTTCCTAGTTCCCCTGTATCCTTGCATTCAAGACTTGTTCTGGGTGGGGTTGAGTTCTGAGATTGTGTTTTGTTCTTCTGTCTTCCTATTTTTGGGTATCAGATTCAAAATATTGAGCAATAAATTACCCAGACAGTTCACCAGGCAATGGTCTGTTGCAAAGGCTGCTCCAATGACTCCTCTTCAGGAGAATGTCCCTTAAGCTTTCTGGGGACAGTTCTGCTCAATAGGCTGCTCATATGCTGCTTTGTGTGCCGAGCTACTCACTACCCAGAGACTTGGCTGGGGCGCATAAACAGCTCACCTTCCCTGGGACCGTGCTGGCAGGCGGTTGCTCAGGTGTTCCTCCCTGGGTGGAGCTCCTCCCCCACTCAAAAAACCAGTCGGGGCGCCCAGCCAGCTCTTCAGTCCCGGGGTCCGTGCAGTCAGTAGTGCTGCTTGGATGTCCCTCGCTGGGAGGAGCTTCTCCCCAACTCAAAAAACCAGTTAGGGCGCCCAATCAACTCACCCTGGGATCTTGCGGCGGGAGATCCCCAAATTGCTAATATGTCGTGCCTCGCCCGCAATGCACCGCTCCCCGTCGGTTCTCTGCCTCCTTGGTGTTCTCGCAGGAGCTGCCGACCGCAGCCACCGCAGTGCCTGCTCTCTGGCCGAGGATGGTGCCAGCTGCGGGGGCGGGGATCTGAGCAGGACCCAGGTCCGCTGCCCGGATTAGCTCAGTCTGCCCGAGGAGCACGGTCTCCGGTTTTGTAGTTTTAATGAAATATATTGACAAGAGCTCCATAATGTATTACCCATTAATTGACAATTGGTAGCTGTTGGTGAGGGTTGCTATGTTTGCAACATGCATTTGGGTTTAGGTTAGTGTCCTTGTTAGCTTTCTAAGAAATAGAATAGCATAGCCTGTCTGTTATTAATTTGAGGAAAACAATTATGTAACAAAGAAAATCAATTATGCTGTAAATTTGCTCAATTTCTCTATATACCTTTACATGTTACATTTTGACCGAAAATACACGCTGTTCAGCTGTTCTGCCTTTGTGTTACTCAATATGTGTTCTTCTTTATCTATTTATTTGTTTATTTGGTGTCTTTTCAGTCAGACATCTAATGGCTTTTGAATGCTTTTTTATTTTGACCTAAGCTAAAGCTTAGGTGTAGTGTTTAAATGCAAGCACTCCCTCACATCTTGTTGTTTGGTCGAGAAGATAGCAGCAGGTGTTCATTTTTTAAGTCGTTTATCCAGCTACTTCATGAACTATCTAAAATAGAAAAGAACAGAGAGAACTCTTTAAACCCATATTGATACTTCTTGAGTCTCAGAGATCTAGGACCACTTTCTTCCCTAAAACCACTGATACTTGATTCTAATTTTGGGTAGATCAGTGTTGACCTCTAAGGCTAGCAGGCCATCTTCCTGGAGCTTTGTGGAGCTTCAAAAGCACTTATGGTCTGCAGTGTGCTCCGCCTGGCTCAGCAGCTATGTTAGCCAGGAGACACAGGTGTTCTAGAGGTGATACTGTGACAAATTCAAACACATTCTCCCCAGAATTTCCAGAAGAGTGTAATTGCATATTTTTATGATTCATTTGTGTTCATAAAAAGAGGACCCCATAAAGTTAAGCATAGAGGAAATATAAGTGGTACTCACTGGTATCTTTTCTAGTATTCATTTTTGTTATGTTCACTAATCTTTTCAGTTCATCTGTTAAAGATGTTATAGCATTTTTATGTAAGTTCATTTATTTATTATTCCTGTTTCCAAAAGCTTCTTACTTATCCCCAAACTACAGTTTAGATATATTTCTAATTAATTTGACTTATAATTAATATGTTGAGATGTTTTGGAAATTGACAATATTTGGAATGAAACCACAACCACAATTTGAGGGTGGTCCTGATTGTCATTGTTTCATTATTTCTATGAATATGTATGGCAAATAACTTTAAGCCAACGTTCCTCAACTTAATATTTAATAGTAGTTGCATGAGGTAAAAATTAATCTATAAATATTGAAATCTCTAGATGCTGCTCCAGTAACTGATATTTAGAATTTTTTGCATTCAATAGATTTTTTTTTTTTTTTTTTTTGTTTCTTTGAGAAAAGGTCTCACTATGCAGTTAGTCTAGACTTGAGCTCACTTTGAAGCCCAGGCTGGTCTCAAACTCGCAATGATACACCTTTCTCAGCTTCAGGAGTGCTGGGATTATAGGTGTACACCACCATGCCTGGCATTCTATAGATTTTTTATGAAGCTCTTGTGAATTTTTAAAAATGTCTTGTTGTTGTTGTTTGTTCTTGTTTTTTGAAAGAGTCTTACTATGTAGTCCAGGCTGGCCTCAAACTCATGGCAACTCTCCTGCCTCAGCTTCCTGAGTGTTGGGATTATAGATATGTGCTACCATGCCCAGCTTGGGTATTTTAATGTTTAAATTTATTTCTGAGTACCAAATTGTGAAAATTTACATATATGTATTTACTTATACAGATACACACACACACACACACACACACACACATACACACACACACACATGTGCACACAAATACAGCTCTACTTGCCTTACCATCCATGCTAACCACAACAAAAACTTTTATATATATTCAATAAAGGAAACTCATTTAAAAACGAATGACAGAGTCATTTTGATTTTTAAAATTTGTCAAAATATAAATGCCTTGGTTATTTTTCTCTCATTGTTGAGACAAAATACCCAACTCCAAAAATTAAGGAATGAAAAGGTTTATTTAGCTCACAGCTTGTGGAGGTTTCAGTCCATAATCAGCTGGCTCCAAGGCAGGGGGCGTGGCTGAGGGGCAACAGTTCAAGGTGGCAGAAGATGGCAAAAGCAGCAAGAGCACAAGAGAGAAAGCGAGCCTCTTTCCTCTCTTATAATATATGCCAGGTACCCACTGCTGGGGCGAGGCAGCACTCACACTATCTCCCCACCCTCCTCTTGCACAGGATGAGGATGTTTACAAAGTGAGGACCCTGGGCCCTGCTGAGTTGCTTCCTTAAACTTCTAAACTTCTCAGGTTGGCACAATGTATCAACCATGACAATAGAATAATTAAATCAACTCACTGAAGCCTTGATTTTTTTGACTCCCCTGGTTTAAAATATATTCTTATATACAGATGAAGTTATTTGGATTCCTCCTTCCTGAAAGTCATAAGTAATTTTTATAGCTTCATTGAAGCTCAGAAAAATGAAAGTAATGAAAAATGTTAATTTATAGGAGGTTTGACTGTACACTGAGTTTACATATTTATTGTAAATTTTATGGTGCTACTTTAATATGCATGTAAATTTTATATTCATAGAAAATCATAAATCAAGAGAGAGTCATAATGTCATGGGTATTCCATATGGAAATAAATGTAGCTCTGTAATATAATTTTAATGGTTATGTATTATATAAACATACATAGTCATTTTTAAAAGTAAAAGTAGAATATATATGTATTCACTTTTGTCATCGATCTGAGCTTTTGGATACTTGGTCATGGGTCTATTCAAAATTATGGAATTACTTATTAGAATAAATTCTGAGACGTGTTTAGATTATAATAGTGCATCTATTTGAAAATTTTGAAACATATTTTAAATTTTCATCAAATACAGGTTTTGTAAATAAGAGAGAGAACAGGGATTGAAGGAAGGAGTGGGAAAAGAGAAGCAAGATACATTACGCACAGGTGCAAATTCCCTGTAATGAACGTGATCATTATGTACTTCTAAAATGTACCAATAAAATTAAAAAAGAAAGGTCAGATTAATAGGGCCGGGTGCAGCTGTGCACACCTGCAGTTCCAGCCCTGTGGGTGTCTGAAGCATGTGATCATCAAGCTCAAGTCCAGTTTAGAAAAACTAACATGATTCTGAGACTTCCCGGCTGGGAGCTGGGAATGCCATTCAGTGTGCGGGCCTTGAGCTCAAGCTGCAGGACCAACCAAAGATTGACAACAAAGTAAATTTTTAAGTGATGAATAACAGTAACCAGATAATTAGTATGTATTAAAGGAAATGAATATAGTATGAATAGTTTTAGTAGATTAATATTTTATGAAGTTATTCACATTAGGAAAATGTAGGTTACTAGGTCTTCATGAAGAATGATTAAAATAATAGCCCAGTTACATTTCACACATTATAAAGATTATACATATATCATATACATCATATATATATATGTTCTTACACTTGAGATATTTATCTAAATGTAGCAGATGGTTCACTATAAATTAAACTGCATATGGAGTGGGATATAGGTTATGTGTCTTATGTTAATTATTGTATAGTAATGACTATATATGTGTTTATACATATATAATATAAAAAATATATTTTCTAAAACAATGTTGAGAAATGTGGCCTTGAGGCAAAAACTTGGAGCATGCCTTGGGAAAGAATAAAAGAGTCCAGTCCATCAAGAGGGGAAAAGTGCATAAAAGAGAAATTTGCAGCTATGTAGAAGAGAAGCATTTCACCCGAGGTGTTTCAGATCTTAGTGTTTCTCACAGTGAATTAAAAGTCCTCATAAATTAACAGGTCAGAACCTGTCTCCTGCAAAGATCCCAGCCCTTCCGTCTGCTAACACCATTGCCAGGAAGAAGCTCTGCACTGAGCACAAGTAAAACCAGTCCCCCTGGCACTTTACAACATGGTTTGGAACGGGTGAAACTGTGCCAGTCTGGGTCCAGATTGTTCTTGGTATCCAGCCGTGTTAAGGTCAAAGCCAGAAGCCAGAGAAACGTAGGCGAGTCTTCCCCTCTTGTGAGCTCTTTGTGAGGATTCGTCTGTGGGTGCTACATGGAGGTGTTGTCCTTAGCTACATCACTGCATAGCACAGTCATTGTCGTTACTTAGATGCTGTGTCAGCCTGACAGGAGAAAGTTACTCTTTAATTTATTTGACTTTCCTTCTCTCTACAGTACTGGAACCATCTTTTATTTGTCTTTATTGGCTATGACTTGCTTATAAATTCTTAATTTACACATTTATCCAAGACTTTCAAGAGCTCTCAATCTATTTTTCCATTTAATTTTTTTCTTGAAGACATAATGTGTGCCAGTTAATATCTCAGAAACGTGAGCTATATGATGCATGATAAAAAATAAAGTGAAGACAATTTTTTTTTAATTCCAGTAAAAGACACATTGCTTTAATTTTCTCAAATACTTCCTCTCACTTCAAATACAATGATCTAACCATGCCTGATGCTTTCTGAAGAAGTTCTGGAAGTCTTCTTCAAGGATAACTTCAGTTGCCCTGCTGTGGCTGCCTTTATATATTCTGGAGAAACATACAGAAAGTCAGTAAGCTAAATACTCAGGGTAAGGATCTGAAAAGACCAATAGAATGAATTCAAATAATCTAAGAAAATGAAAACAAAAACAGAAATTGATAGGATAGAAATGTGATGTAAAACAAGTTAATGTACCATAGCCAAATGTAATATAAGAAAATAACTTGTTGAAAATTTACACAGAAATATATTAAAGAAGGTAATTCATGCTAAATAAAAGAGAAGGGTGGAGGAGATCGACACTATCAAATAAAGGTGACTGGTTCTACCTGTCATGAAGAATACAAACTGTTCCAAGATGAGAAAAACTAGAAACATGAAAAATGACTTATCACCCTGTAATCCACCTCTTCCTCTTTCCTTCACCCTCATGTTTTGGGGATCTCTTGTACAGGTGCACTGCAAAGGTGTGTTAAGTAGTTTGACTGAAGTAATCATTATACAGTGCTTGTATACTTCAAATGATGACATCACATAAATTGGTTCTATCTAACCTTTGTCCAGGAAATACGCTAAAAATAAAAAGAATGAGGGATAAACATATCTAAACCACTGACATCTGGTGTGAGAAAGACAAGTAGAGTAGAAATTTATGGTAATAAAAGAAATGAACTGAGTGAGCTGTGATCAATAAATAACTTCAAAGTTTAACGACTGTAATCAAAGGAAAAGGGATGCTTGGGCTTAGAAAGTGATATTTACTCTTTCATATTTAGGAAAATACAAATTAAAATCCCTGAAAGATATTTTACTTGCATCAAGTTAGCAGCAAAAGTACGTCCAGACACAAAGAGTTGGTTTCACAGTAGCTCCGTAAGAACCTGGAATTTCCATCAAAGAATGAATAAATATAACACGCTACCTTCACATAGAGGTATAATACAGCAATAAACTAGGGATAAATCCTGGTTTATATGCTAAATATGAATCAATACTATATAGAATAAAAATAGTTGAAACATAAGAAAATAATATTGGGAAATATAGCGTGATATCAGTTACACACATGTACTACTAGTTAGTAAATCTAGAAAAATAATTTTTGACGCAATAAAGTTACAGAAATACATGAAAAAAGATAACATTAAGAGGTAGGTATAAAATACAAATCTCAAATAAAATAATAAGACTGATTCTAGCATTATTGCATCTCAATGACTTAAAAGACTTGGACAAAGTATGTTAGAATTGATTCAGAAGGGAAATATACATGAGACAGAAGGGTCCCAAAGGGTACTGCTTCCTTTCGCTTACCGATTCGCCATGCCACAAGCCTGAGCTGGTAGCTCTCCTGTGTTGCTCATTTCCTAGGGACCATTCATGAATTCAAGATTCTTTTTTAGAAGGTCCACCATCTTCTAGATACAATTTCAAAGAAAGAGATACGAGGCGGGCAGAGGGCGTGTGAACAGAGAGGAGAAAAGAGGAATCTGGAGGAGACAAATGATGAGAGAGAGAAAGTGAGAGGGAGAGATTTGCTATTTTATTAAAACATGATTCACAGGAATGAAAAACACTGTCTTTCCCCCCCAAGGGATGAGCGTACCCCAGTGCACTATATGAAAACAGGCCGCTGTTTTGTCTGTAAGGAGATAAAACAAAATCTGAAAACTTGCTAGGGAATCCTTTCTGACAATCAGAAAAGGCAGAGTGTGAGCTGGTGTCCCTCTGTGAACAGACACTGTGAACATTATAAGTGAAGGAAACAGAAAGGGGCAGGGAGGTCAGGTCAGGGCCCAGATGGTTTCACCCAGCTTGAAAGTATCACTGAAAGCATCACTGCCAGGAGAGGAAGAGTCATCGGAATGAAAAGAACAGCTCTAGCCCGCAGGAGCCTGCCTCGCAGTGAGAGGCAGCACAGGCTCCTGCACCCCTGGGGCTCCGGGACACTAAGGATCTCCACACACTGAACAGAGTGGTCAAAATTGTGCATAATTACGTGGAGTCAGCCAAACCCTTGAGAGACAGAAGTGAATACCCTTGCAGGATAAGTCTCATTCCCAGAAATACGTTGGTCTGCAGATTTTGTTAAAACCTGGGGTACATCAGAGATTACTAATGTTCTTAGGACCTTGTCTGTTACTCTCCTATGATTACACTTGATCTTAGCGAAAAGGCCAAGAAGTGATCTCTCCTGTGATTAAAAGCGAACATCAAGATCAGTCAAAAATCTGTGAGCATGGCTCAAATCTCACCCAGAACCCTTACTGACAGTGTGTGAGGCAAAGGATGTCAACTGGGTAACTGGACCTTAAAATGAATTATACACTATGTGACTACAGTCACCATTCCATAGCATTCCTAGGAGTAGTGGCAGAGGAGGAAGTGTCTGGAAACTGATCTTATAAACTTGGGCCTTCCTAGTTTATGCAGCCTTTGTCCTGGAGGAAGAGAGCAGGACCTTGATTCATATAATTACCCTAAACATATAGACCTCTTATCACACCCTCAAAGTGAACCCCAGGGCATAGTGTGGAGGAAATTATGTACAAGGATGATAGTTTTAAGAACATCTTCTCCAGTGTGAAGATGTTCTCTGAGTAGAGATATTGCTAGAGCATATTCTAATAGTATAAGAGGAATGCAGTGTTTCCACCAAAAATGATCAGCCATCATTTTAAATTTTAGCAAGGTTTTGTATTGAAAAATCTACGCTTACATGCATATGTGCACATTCTTTCACATGCAGTTAACCCAAACAAAATCTCTGCACCCTGCTGGATCACTGTGGCCTAAGAATACAACTTCAGTGCCACACAACTGGCTTAGAGTCTTGGTCTGTCTTGATAGTTAGTATATTCTCAGAGGAAACAGGTCCGTGATGATGTCAGCAGGCTGTGGAGCCATTTCAATAAGCGCTTCCGTGCAAGGGGGAAAGACTTACTGACCTGAGTGCTTACACGTAGGCTTCCCTGCTGCAGCCTCCACTTTACTCTGCACTGTGTTCATGCTGGTTCACAGAACATAGTTTGCCCCTCAAGACATAAGTAAAGTTTCCATTTCCTCTTCCCCGTGTCACTGGAGCCCTTCCAGTTTCTACTCAGCATGTCACTTTCTGAAGATTTGTATGATGTTGCTCTCGACCCTGACTCAGCTCCTACAGTGTGTTGGCACATGGAGAGATGCTGTAGCTGTGGTCATTCCTCTGCCTAATTCTCCTGCCTTGTTACTTGCAGAATTCTTTATACTGAAGACACATGCATAGCATCCTTCCCAATTTTCTGAAAGTAGTAAGCATATCTACACTTCCTCAGTCATTGTAGGCAGAAATGGAGAAAAACTCTGGCTTAAAAACTGTCTGCAACTAGAACTCTCTGCTGCTGTATTTTATCCTTAAGTGAGGAAAAAATAGTTTGAGTAAAACAAATTCCTCTAACATGTTAGAGGAATAATGGTATAATTAAAAATGAGTAAATTATAGAGTGCATGTAACTCAAACTACACCAGCCCAGTGTCCACGTGGTTAATCACTCCCCAGCACACGCAGGGAGTCGTGAGAAGGTCATGGCGTGCTGGCCCCATGCCGTCCTTGAGGCCTGTCTTCCCTCCTGCGTGTTAGGCTCTTCTGTTAACCCAAATTGCTCTCACCTTGCTGTGCGAGTATTTCTTTTCTGCCTTTTTTCTCTAACCATCTGTTCTTCGAGTTGGATCTCATTTCACTGTCTCTCTTTTAATTTATTCAGTCATGTAAGCTTTTTTTTTTTATCCCAATGAGGTACAGATTATATCTAGGTGTCCATTTATGTGATTGAGATATTTACACAAGACTTTCAAAGGTATGTCTAATTAAAGTAGTACAAGAATAATAACATTAGCTTTCAAATATTTACTGTGATGATTTCCATTTAAAATGTCCCCAGAAAGTCTCACATTCAGAGGTGGGGCTTTCAGAAGACAATGAAATTGTATAGGCATTAACTCCCCTGACACCCACCCATGCGTGAGTGTGTGGCAGAGGCAGGGCTCAGCGGGAAGAGATAGTTCGCTGGGTTCGTCCCTTTAGGAAGTGTGTGACTCACTCTGACTCTCCTCCTAGTCTCTCTGCTTCTGGCCCCCATGAGCTAAGCAGCTTTCCTCGACCAGGCCTCTCTGCATCCTGTTTCTGCTGTGGAGTTAGCAAACCACGTACTGAAACTTCTGAAAAAAATCTCCTTTCAGTGACAGCTATCAGGTATTCTGTCCCAGTCCCTGAAAAGTGACTAATCCACTTTGCTGAATGGGACCAACATCTTTCAAGGAGCTGGACACGTCCCTGCCATGCAAGGGGCTCCTTTTGTTCCCAGATGGCCACTTCTAACTCCCTTAAGCCCTGCTAAGCAGTAGCAGGTCATCTTCATGCCCTCCTGCGTACACCTGGCTCCTTACAGAGGAATGTTTGATGGCTCTGTTGTCTGCTCTGAAGGCAACTCTGCAAGTATTATCTCAGTCAGGAAGGCACGGGGATGGCAGGAAATCAAAAGGTCTTGAAGGTACAGGCGCAGGAAGCAGCCGGGAGATTGTAAACCTGGGTAGTCACAGGCCTTTCCCAGCCCTTCCAAGGACTGTGCCGCTACACTTGCTATATTTACCCAGCCCAGCTCCATGGAAGGGACTGGGCAATATCCCTCTAGGTTTTTCTGGGGCTGGGGATATAGCTCAGTGGAATAAGCGCCTGCCTAGCAAGCGCAAGGTCCTGAGTTTGATCCCCAGTACCGAAAAAAAAAAAAAAAAAAAAAGAAACAGACACACCCTCTAGGTTTTTCTTTCATAAATCTCTGGGCTGTTACGGTTTCAGCTGGTTCAGATGTGGCCTCTACCTGTTCTGTGCTTCTTTCCACCATTGCACTGACCTCTCCTTCCTCCCTCCTGTATATACTTGAGCACTTTGAGTTTGTGGCAAGATCATTTTACAGCCTTGAAAGCATTTCCTTAGGCAGAAGAGACGCTCCTTTCTCAGTAGTGCGCAACCCTTGATGTGCGGAGGAGCACACAGGTGGGGAGCTGATTAAACAGGCAAGAACCTGAGTCCCAATCTGCTAGCAAGTTACTTTAGTTCCGTGCAGACCTCTTTCCTCGTGTCTGAGACAGAGCAGATGATATCTACTCTATAGGACAAAGACCATCAAAGGCATTTTATATGTGATGGTTGGGACTGATCTGGCAAGTTCTCATTATCACCACTGAGCGGGAACGCGAGCATGGAAACAGTTCAGTCCTTCCTAGGGCAGTGTGTGTTGGTATCAAAGCGGGAAAATCCTGTTTCCCAACGTCTCTGAACTTGGCCACGTGGCAGTGACCAAAGCAAACAGAAAGTGGCCGGAATTTGACTACCCCTTTTGAAGGTTTCCTCTGGGACAAGCTGAAATGAACAATTCCAAGACATTCATTGTAGGTGATTGCTTAAACACCAGCTTTGGTGCTCCAAGACTTTGCTCTGTTTCAGATAGCTCATTGGTACTCTGCACTGTCATGTAAGTTACTGTGTTCAAGCCATTTCTGAAAATATTATTCTATTTCTGAACAGAAGAAAAATTTAAACATTATTGGCTTTCTGTGTGATTAATAGCTCTTATGCATATATAAACAAGTTACTTTAACTTCACTATTTTCTTAACAATTGTTTTTCTGACCAACTTAGTTAAGATTTTTTTGTTAGGAAGTATTAGGAGCAATCCAGTAATGACTGCTGCTTGCAGTGTAGAACTGGAAAGTAAGATCCTCATTTTTTTATCAGCATCCGGCTCATTGGCAAAGAAAAATTACAGCAAAATGCTTTGGCAAGATTTTATCGGTCCAGGCAGCTGGAATATGCCACAGTGGAGAAGAGTAGCATGTGGGAAAGAAACCATGAATTAAATACTTGTTTTTTCTCAAAGAGGACTGAGTATAATGTTTTGCCAAATATTTAAATTATTCCCATAAATTAAATTACAAATCCAAAATGTAATTCCAAAGGCATGTGTCTACATTGGGATGAACTATACCACACTGCTAGCAAGTTTTTCTTTTTTTATTATTTGAGATTTTTTTAGCCTCACACTCTGCCATGACAGGACAGCTGAGCCTGGAACACATAATCATCAGATTGATAACAGTTGAAACAGAGTAAATGACTTTAATTAATGAGAGCTACAGTGAACAGGGCAGATGCTGAGACCCTTTTGCTTTGCAGACATATTTCTGTGGCTGTGCATGAGTAGCCAAGCGTGCGGATTCACTCTGCGAGCATCAGTTGTGCACCTGTATCCTCCAATCCATGCGACACGTGTACGCTGACCAGTTCCGTGAAAAAATACTCATAACTCTGATGTTATGCCCAAAAACTACTGAAATGAACCTGAGTAAAGCCCAAAGTCCACCAACACATATATGGCTTATAGTATTTGTACATATTTATAGGCTTCATGCACAAAAATACACAGAAACTGTTTCATAGAACTTAGTAAAGCTATATAGGAATATGTATAGGTTAGGCAGATAGACTAAATAGATAAATGCTAGATATATAGATAGATAAATATATAGACAGACACATAGACTAATATACTGGAATAGTACAGGATAACTTTAATGAAATATTTCATAAAAAGCACAGCACTGTTTGATATTATACTCAAGTTCATATTTTCCAAAAGAGGCACCACATCTTCTAGTTGTTAGTTCATAAATGAACAACTATTTGAAGAGACAAAATTGACTTAAGAACCTAGGAAGTCCCACATAGCTAATTTTACCAAACTACTTGGTGTATTTTATTCAAATTTGTATGCATGCATAAATACCCTGTAAGTTAGTAGAAGCTGAGATTGAATGAAAATCATTTCAATGAATTGCTTCTTAAATTTTATGTGATTATGTTGCTAGCCTGAGACATAATTCCAAGATGAAGGCTAATTTGGTGACAAGTGAAGGTCCACTTTATTGGCCAAGGCTCACTCCTTGCTGCTGTGCCCTCACTCGGCGGAAGGGACAACGTACCCCACCGGAGCAGCATTATGTAGTCAGCAATCCGAGTCACGAGGGCTCTACTCTCTACTGCCTTTATAAAGACAGAATAGGTGATGAACACATGGTGCTTAGTAACTGCTAGTCACTATTCAAAAACTGTTTGATGTTTCACCTCTAAGAATTGTTGAATTCATTTGTTCTTTGAAATGCTAACACTGGAGATAGAGTAATGAATATACAAGTCCAAGAGCCGAAGACGTTCTGAGGACCTTGGTGGCTTGAGTGTGCCTGCCCCCAACATCAGGAATTACCAAATAGGACAGCATGAGCAGGCGGAGACGTTAGTAGGTGATTAAGCCGCGAAGGCTCCTCCCTGGAGTCAGAGATCAGGGTCGCTGTAAGACGTTTACTGTGGCAATCTCCTGGCTGGTGTTTCTGCCTTTCTCCCAGTGAGGGTACAGCTTTCCTCTTCTCTGCAGAATACTCCAGAAAGGCAACGTCTTGGAAGCCGTGGTTAACCAGCCTCCAAAACACTGAGAAAATAAGTCCTTTTTATAAATGAACCTATATTAGGTATTTTATCTTAGTAGCACAAAAAAAGACTAAGACAAGAGTTCCTAAAATGTACTCATTTAACACTCTGTAGCTGTGGAAGCACGTCTTCTTCTAGGCCTGCAATAAAATATTAATTATTCCATAAAACAGATATCAAAGTTTCAATTTTATTCTCATAAATTCTTTGTGAAACACCCGCAATATTTGCAAGATGAACTCTGAGTGCTTTATATGTTGTGTTAAAGTGGGCCTGTTTTTAGCAAAACTATTTTTACATATTTCTTATAAAATTAAGCAATGGTAGTTTTATTACATTTGATGCAATAAGAGGGGGCATTTTGTTGGAATCTTAAAGGGGTGTTGAAGTCACTGGAGACAGACGTTCCCAGAAGTGACCTGCAGTCCCAAAGAATGAAGTGAGAACGGTTTGAAAGGAAACAGCACAGAATGTCTCAGAGCTGGGCCCAGGGAGGGGCTGCAGGAGACTCCAAGGCACGGAACTGACTGCCACTGATGAGCCTTTGAAGGTGAGGAGGCAGGTGATGAGCGTGCTCTAGGACGCTGCGTACATGAATTTCTTTTGTCTGGGATCATTCTCCTTGCGACTGAACACTGTCTTTCAGCAGATTTCTAGAGGATAGGTGCGTGACAATGAACTTCTGAGTATTGTCTCCGGCCTGTCCTTCATTTTCAAGAGATGTTTTCACTGTATAGAGAAATCTAGGTGAATACATTTTTCTTCATTTTCTTTAGAGCTTTTCTTTGTCTTTCAGTTTGCATGTTTTCTGAAGATGGATCTGTTGTAATTTTTCTCTGTTTATCTGTAATGCATGTGTGGATGGTTCACGGTACTTTTGTCTGTTTATTACCAGAATAAGGAGTGGCTCTGAGGATAGGGCAGAAGGAAGATGCAGGACAAAGAACACAAAGTTGCCATAATATAGGACAAGTCAGTACACACATCAAATGTACAAAATGGGAAGTATAGTTACAAATATTATAATCTACTCTGACAATTGATGAAGAGGGTATATTTTAGGTATTTCCACCAAACACAAATCTAAAATAAAGGCAACCAAGCATTATTAAATATTTTTAAATTTTCCTTTCTCATAATACTGTAATGCATATTTGTGTATCATCTCATTTTATACTTAACGAAAGGAAGGTACAGGGATTAAGGAACTGCAAGGCTCCACAGCTCCTAATAATTAGAATAAGGATTTAGACCCAAATGAGTTTCCTACCAGCTCTTAATAATTTTGTCATGCTGTTACTCTGTTGGAGATGAATGAATCATCAATACACTCATATAAAAATGTATTGATTATCAGCAGAATGGTGTAGCTAGTATAGTTTGTGAAAGGCTGCTAAGGACATTTTCAATATCAGCAAAAGTGACATTCAGTTAGCTTAAAGAGATCTATACCAAAAACTATTTGTAAGTTATTACTGATATATGATAATTATTTTAATAATGAAAAAGTGAGGGGAGAGAATTTCAAAACTCTTTAAATAGCGCACACACACACACACACACACACAATCTATATGGGAGACATTTAAAACATTTACACTTTTCCTATTTGAATACTCTTTGAGCTTTTCATGATGATATTTAACATTTTTTCAAACTAACTGGTTATGTAATCTCTCCATATGACTTTTTTATTCAACTACCATTATTTTGTAGAAAATGTAAGGCTTTTAAAGACATATATTAGGAACATTATAAATAAATCTTAGTCTGTAATTCTTAAGGAATTAAGAATACATTTCTGTATGGAATAAATTTCTATATGAAAATACATTTTTATATCAAATGTGTTCCTGTACATTTCCATAAGAAAAGATTAAGCAACTCTGACTCTTTAAGCCAAATTGTTATGACTCCTTTTACATGTATCACAAAATTAGCTTTAAAAAGATGCTGGATTTTAAAACATAGCATATGTTATGGAGATATATGAAAATTCTTATCACCACTATTATATTCCAAATAGTATTTACTAATTTAGCGAATGTTTTAAATCTGGTCTGTATTTTAATTTATACTTCTTTCAGTTTCCCAATATAGGATGAGACATATTTTCCCATTTGCATTTTGTGGTCTGTGAGAGCACATTTGAACTCTTTGATTTGTAATATGACATGTGTTTTCACTTTCTGTGTGTGTCCAAGCCAGCAATGCTTCATTATGTTTTGCCTTTTTTCCTGTGGATAACTTTTTAAATTTTATAAATAAAGTTCTTTATCTTTTCATTATTAAAGTAGTATATTTGCCTTGTAACATTGTCAGAAGCACTGCTCAGAAACATAAAAATGAATGACGTCCATTCTCAAGGCAGCTGACGGCACACCCATCTGCAGACGCTTCGTTGCTCACTCCGTTCAGGTGTCCTTTGCCCTGCTGTCACTCCGCTCATCCCCTCTCGTCCCTCCGTTCATCTCTGCCCGCGCTAGCCTATTTCTGCCTTCTCTCCCGTCCTGTCTGTCTGCATCTCTATGAGCATCCACAGTTACAAGTATATTCTGTAACAAAATGAAATCACTGTTTATTTTACTGGTCAGTAATTCTCTTATTAAAGATGGGCATGGTCGTGTACCAGTATATGGCAAGGATAGCCTGCCAACCTTTAGTATTTTATGTATACCTATCATGATGATTTTAGGTAGCCTCCTAATTATATACATTTATATTGTTTTTAATTTTAAAAAATGTAAATTCTAGTAATGAAAGTGATCAAATATATCTTTATGTATTCAATTATTTTATTACAAATCTTATTTATAGAAAGTTAAAAGGTTATATGTTAAAATTTGACAAAATTCCAGTTACAAGTGTTTCATGAAAATTTTTACACTTAAATTAATAGTCAATTTACATTACATTTACAGAAGCACTTATAAAATGAGTTGTAAATGCATTAAAATTTATATGAGTTAAATTTACACTTTTACTTATGTTTTGAGGGGGCCAAACAATGATTTATTCTATAGCTTAGCTTAGAACATTTGTATTAACTAAAGTGGAACTACCAAATTTAAATAAAAATAAACCTTGAAGAAAACAAAAAGGGTAATGCCTATTTTATTCAATGATATTTTGGCAAAAAGAAAAAAAGATTCAAAATCTCAGTTCAAATTCAGACTTTTTTGAATAAAAAAGTCATATGTATATTCTAAAATATACAAAGTTTTCTAAATTTCAGTACTTTAATTTTTAAACTATAGCTTTGTTCACATTGTTTTTCCTTTGGAAATACACTTCCTTCATTTTGGGAATGTTATGATTGATACACTGTGTCAACTTGGGGAGTCCAGAGGTTGGGCTGAGTGACTCAGCAGGAAGCCAGGGTGCTTACTTTGTACACATCCTGAGCCTGTGGAAGAGGAGGGCATGGAGATTGTGTGAGTGCTACACCCCACCTGGGTGGGCGTAGCCTGTCTACAATGTAAGGGATGTAGAAAGAGGCTGCTTGCCCGCCATTCCTCCCTTTTGCTGTTGTGGTTTTTGCTGTGTTCTGCCATCCATGAACGTTTGCCCTCTGCCACTGAGCCAGCCAAATATGGACTGAAACCTCCACAAACTGTAAGCTAAATAAAACTTTCCTTCCTGAAAAGTAACCAAGACAGGGAAATTTAGGAAAACAGCAAAATGCGCATATACAAGAAAATACATTTCACCCGAATGATACAGAAAAATCTCTTGCTGGCTCCCCAGGATCTCCATCTGGGTGTGTTTGTTACAAACACACATACTGCAAGCAAACCCTCACACTCAGAGACATGAACAGTACTCAGGAAACCAGACACACACATGCACAAAAATTCCACTGTACAGCATTGCATTGTATTTCAGGGACTTTTATTTTTAGAAAATCCAAGTTCAGATCACTAATTGAAATGAAATGTCTAGGTATTTATGTCCAATCAACTTATTCAAATTTTCCCAGATGCCACATTAAAAGGTATAATCCACATATACAGTGATTGTTTAAATTTTTAGGATGTTGTGACAGTAGAAAACATATTGATATTAGTCCCCTTCACTTTGAACACATATATTCCATCTTTTCCCCCATGAAATCTATAGTCATTTTCTAGGGTTTTTATAAATACACACCCACAGTACATAATGACCACATTCCTCTTCAGGAGTTGGTGCATGAGCATAACGTAGCTTAAACTTTTTCATCGTCCTCTTCTGCTTTCCTCTCCTTGCATCTCTTAGAAATAAATGCTCATCCTGCATCCAAAACTACACAAGATTTTGCAACCTCAACCTTCTCAGAGCCATGTGCAGTCCGGACGAGGGACTGTTCTTTAACCAAAAACATCCTACAGCATTAGAAACACCAGCTGATATGGCAAATTAACATCGCTGTAACGTCAAGGAGAATTATGTAAAAAAATTTACAAGTTGAAGTTAAAAGAAGTCATGCAAATAAATTATGGGGGCATCAAATATTTCACCATAGTAACTCATTTAGCTGTATTTTAGTATTACAAATGAGAGTGATCTTGAAGACGCTTTAAAATTTACACTGATTTCCATCAAGTGGGGGTACTTATTTTTCAACTACCTTAGGAGACGTTGTATCATGTAAAACTCGTATATCTTCATGCACATTGCATTTTCAATCCAGTGAACTTCACTACTCATACTTCGATTCGCTTAATGTTCTACTTCATATATTTGCTAAAAATGAAGCTAATAATCAAGGGAAGAAGGAATTATTCTCTAAATTCTGCTTCTTTTAAAGTTTGCAAAATTGCATTCTAGCGAAGAAACGGAATCCATGCATTCTCTGTGTGGTTGTGGTCAGAGTCTGTTCTGACCGTGACTAAATATGTCCCCTCCTGTTCCTTCCTGCGAGTGTGGAGAAGCACGCACTGCCCCTCTCTTGCACACTGTGCTTGCTTGCCGTCCCCTGGGTGTCTAAAGCGCTCGGTTATCCCTTCTCCCCTGCTAACTAGATGCTTCTGATAGTGGTACTCTTATTCCAAAATTGATTTGAGAAAGGTTTTTTCTCCTAATCTTTCTCATCAGTGTTTGGTGCAAAACATATTCTGACTTTGGATTCTTGATGCTCCTCGAACGGGTTTCCCTTTCCTCAAACAGTGAAAATTCTCCCCATAACCAACCCCTGAGAAGTACTGAAATACAAAAGGGTTTCTATGCTTCTGAGTTCTCTTCTTTTGAGCTATGGGAATGGTGTGAATATATACCCAGGAATATATATGATATAATATAGTGTATATATATATGGGGTGTGTGTGTGTGTGTGTGTGTGTGTGTGTGTGTGTGTGTGTATTGTGTGTGTGTGTGTGTGTTTTACTGTGGAATGAACCCAGGGACTTTTTGCACTGAGCAATATCTGGCCTTTTAAAATCTTTATATTCTGAGAGGGAAGTCTCACTCAATTGCTGAAGTGCCCAGGCTGAGCTCCACCTTGTGATCTTCCTGCCTCAGCCTCCGCAGTACTAGGATTACAGGTGTGTGCTGCCAGGCCCAGCTCCATAATTTTCTTTGATTAACGTGATGATTTTACACACTTATGGTCTAAAATATGTTGTTTCAATATACAAATTCATTGCTGTGATAAAACAAGGATGATTATGATGTCCATCACTTTGAACATTAATCATTTCTTTGTAATGAAAACATTCAAAATCCTCTCATTTTGAAGCAATATTGTTTTCTCTAGTCGTACCGTTTCATTAACACTTGTGAAGTTATATCACTAACAGAAGTCCAGTTTGAATTAGTATTTCAATAGTCAATGGATAAAAATCCCTTCTGTTCAATCTATCAATCTTGCATGAAAATACCACATTGAAGGGGAATTTTTTTGGTACCAGGAATTAAACTCATGACCTTGCACTTGCCAGGCAGGCGCTGTGCCACTGAGCTACATTCTCAGCCCTAAAGCTTAAGCTCCTGGAGTCTCTTTCATTTATTTATTTATTTTTTGAGACAGGATCTCACTATACAGTTCAGGCTGGTCTTGAACTCTCAGCGATCCTCTTGCCTCAGCCTTCCAAGTGCTAGGGTTACAGAAGTGCACCAGCACACCCAGCTCCTCGGTCTATCAGTCAATTGTTCATAGTTACGTAACAAAATAGATTTTGTTTTAGTTAAATTATAGATCTTGTATTACCTTGTTATTATTCCTGTAAATTATCTTTTCAAATTGCATTATACATTTTTATTTAATTTATATTTATCATTCTCTACATACTCTCTTATAAATTGTGCTCCTTTACAACCGAAGAAAATATTTTCCGTTTCTTCCAGCATAGGTCTGACGGCAGTAATTTTTTTCGGCTTCTATTTTTCCTGATATCTTTCTACCAATTTATTTTTTGAATAGCAAGATTTTCTTCTATTTCCTTCTCTTCTTTTCCCTCTCCATCTCTCCTCTCTCCTCTCCTGTCCTCTTCTATTCCCTTTTTAAAAAGGTCATTAAGGCTGTTAGTCCATTCTCTTCTGATCTCCAGATTTCATTATCGGCGTGGCTAGCACCTGACATTTAGTATTTTATATCCGGTTACTGTGAATTACCAATATCTCTTTCTGTTCCCAGGTTATATTTTAAATTTCTTGCATTTCTAGGAAGCATTTAGTTATGGCATAATCAGTGTGTGGGTTTTGTATTAAATTTGAATGGCATTTAATATGTTTATGGAAGTCTGTGTTAAATAAATTTAGGAGATTCTTTCATATTTTTTCATCTCCAGAAATCTCTGCCACTTTGTTCTCTTTCTATGTTCTTATCTGTCTCAATGTATAAGAATATTTGATATTATCCTAGACACCTTACTGGATTTTTCTCATCTCTAACAAACTACGTTTTTTTTTTATAACTTTTTTTTTTTTTTTTTTTTTGCGGTACTGGGGATCGAACTCAGGACCCTGCACTTGCTAGGCAAGCGCTTATTCCACTGAGCTATATCCCCAGCCCCCTCATCTCTAAATTAAGTGTATGTTTGGTCACTTTTTTAGTTTTTTTTTTCTCTCTCTCTCAGATGTCTAAGTTAGTCTGTGTGGTTGAACTCTAATTTTATATTTCTTGAGAATAAGATGGAATGCTCCATCCAGCAGTATGTAGTGATGCATGTACTCCAAGACTTCAAGATTTTCCAGCTGTTTTAAATTAATCCTCCCACCTTTCATTCTATTAAGGCAATGAGAAAATTGCTTTCAGAAAATTTCCCAGGAAAGGGATCTGGTACACAAAACACAATAGCACTGCATCTGAGCTCCCAGGGACTCAAACCCATTACCTTAGTTCGAGTGGTTATTAATTATTCCATGGTGGGTTCTTCTCCCAGAAGTGCCCCTTTCCATCTCCAAACTTGTGCTTCTACATTGCCATGGTCAAAATTCAGCATATACTAAAGAGGGAAGAATCACTATTCTTGAGTTTTAGAAAGTACTTGTGTCTCTCTGCAATTTAATGCTTGACTTTTTTTGAGTCAGTAGCTCTTTGTGGGCTTTAAAATACATGATACTGAAATTCTCTAGTTGTTTTATAACGTTTAAAATGGAAACATTTCTTTATTGGAAATTCTACCTTATTGTTGTAATGGGGTAACTGCTAAAGCTTATTGAGTAGTACTGTGTCAAGTTGTACACTCAGCACTCTATGAAGGACAGCCCAGGCAGTACAGGAATATAGCTAGGTATTCAGTTTTATAGCAGGAATGAAGAGAATTGTAACTGTTGATGCCTCCTAATGTCACACAGCACCATTTCTCCTTTTACTTCAAATGGAATTTGTTCCTAAGACCATGAACTGTTGGTTGCGTCTGATGTAGACAACATAGTGAAGCATCATCAATCTGAAATGTATTAAAAACTCTTACGGGGAGAACATAGCACCTTTGGGGAGTGGAGAGGGACAGGTGCTGCTTAGTGTTCATGGAAATGCACATGCTCTGCCTCCAGGAACACCTGAGAGGGGAGGGCGTCTGTCTTAACTATGGCGATGCTGACACCCTTCTCGGGCTAGTGACCAGCATGATCGTGGTTGAATCCACAAATGGGAGGCATCACCCTTATGTGCTACAGGCTCTCGTCCCTACAGCTGGCCAGGTCAGAGACAGACAGCAACAGGCCAGCACTGCTGAAGTAAAGATTGGTGCCACACATTCTACAGATAATTGTTCATTTGGGAGGTTAATGAAGTATACTGATTTACACTTCAGAGATGGTTATGAGATGAGCAGAAAAAAATCTACAGGATCATTGTAGCAAATAAGAAATACATTACAATTTGACAGAATTACAGAGCATATAAGCATTGAATTGAGTATTAGCATAAAATAATGTAATAATCTGAATCTGAAGGTTCTGTATAAGCAGAAATTTGCTAAAATGTTAAAATGAAGGAGTATTCCAAATGAAATAAAACTCTAAGCACATCCCAGAAATTGTAACATTTCTCTAATAATTGATATTTCACAATGGAAGAATGACACTTCTTTAAACTGATATTCCGATTTTCATACTAGAACATCAACCTTTATAACCGTGACATACATTTTATTGTTTTTTCAGCCAAAATGGTGAAGTAAATGCAATATATGCTAGAGATGGAAAGGATCATTTTGACAGTGTATACAGTATCCCACTACTGAAGCAAAATTTGGTCCGTTTTGGTTGTTTTCCTCACCTTTATGCAAATTCTTCTAGGGCTGTCAGAGAGGAACATGTATTATTTTAACATTGGTAATGTTTCCCTTTAACCCAAGAATATCTCTGTGTGCAGTGTGTCTCTATATATGTGACTCACAGCCACTGAATTTTTAAATTATTCCTTTTTTCATTACAGATTAAAGTCTAGGTAGTTTCTTAATTTTCTCTTACTATTTAATTAGTATGTGTGATGGACCAACATTTTACACTAAATGTACTGGAAAAATGTAGATGGCAAGCATTGCACTATTAAATACCTCCTTTCTCACCCTCAGGTCCATTATGTCCATATCCAGTCATGTCCAGGACCCTCCAGAAGTGTTCCTATGATCGCACCATTGCAGCTTGCTTCAGTGGTATGTGTAATAATCTTGCCATATCATAGGAGACATATTTAAGCAATAATTTCAATGAATAAGCTATTTTTGAAATAGCAAGGACTGTACTAGTTTTAATTTAAGAAATGTGTTCTGGAGTTTTCTAGTTGTTGGTATGGAGGCAAGGAATAGAGATGGCATCATGTTTTGTGAAAGGCACCTACCAGTCAATGACCCGTATAGCACAGACAAAGGTCTCCTAGAGTCTCTAGGCCAGTGGAGGCTGAGCTGCTCTAGAAATTGTATCTTCTATGTTGAAACATCTAGCAAATCTGAGGTTTAATCATCCTCAACTTCTTCTACCAAAACATCTGCACTCCAGGTCATAAAGTCCCATTTTTTTCTTTGCTGAAGAACTGAAAATGGCGGAAAAACCTCTTCTGACCACGTGTTCTGGCTCTTCCACAGTTCTGTTATCCTTGGGGCTATCATACAAACCAAGCAGCAGAAGATGAAGTACTCTTATGAACCCTCAGGTTGAGATTTGACTTAATAATTCACTCACAAAAACTTGTCTTCTTTTTTCAAACTTCAAAAGGTTCTAACAAAATTCTGCCATTGCCACAGTCCTTCAATTATCACTGACCAGTTTAAGAGCTGTGAAAAAGACAAATGTCACAAAAAGCATTCTTTTCTAGAAAGAGAAGCACAAAAGACCTGGAGAACATTTTTAGAGGTTATGGATGCATTTAGTATCTTCATTATGACGGTGGATACAATCATCAAAATATGTACATTACATAGATGTAAAATTTTGAATATGAATTGTACCTCAATATGACTAAACGGGAAAACACCATTGCTTAATTCTGTTTAAGCACCACATTATCAAATAGCCAGAACTGCAGATTCCACCTGTGCAGATTTCTAGTCTGTCATGACTGATGAATATTAATATTTCATAAGTTTCTTGAATGTTTTTATACTTCCACAGCTCAGGATTTGTCACCTTCTCAATTTCCAAGCACAGGCTCGTCCTCGCTGATCAGCAAAATGTCCAGATCTAGACTCTCGTCGAAACGGCCGGCTGTTTTCACGCTGTCTCCATCCCGTACCATGTCTATGTTTCTTGATGGGTAGCAGACAAGCGCTCACCTGCAGGAGGTTTATTTTGGGAAGTGATTAAAAAACATTAAGGACTAAAGGGTGCATTAAAGAAAGGTCTATTATTGAATGTGGGGGTGGGGAGCAAAGACAAATAATTTCATCAAGGAAAATCTTAAGAAAACTGTTGAATGCACCCCAGAGTTTTAATCTGAAACAAGAAAAACCAGTGCACATTATCCAGCTTTCATATCATAGTGTTCAGATCCTACCCTTGCAAACTCCATATTTTGGCAGATGCTAAAATTAGTTGATAGATTTCTGTAGTTTTCATGGAATTAGAAGGAGAAAGTTTTCAGTATAGAAAAATGACAGAAGTTCTGCTACTATGGGATGCTGTCAGGTCACACCCAGATATAGGTGGTCCCTATATCAATGGCTAGATGAAAAAAGTGGGTGCATTGAGGAAGTTTTTAAAATCATACATCTTCTACTCAATAAATCCAATGTGTTTCAGGGCTTGATTTACAAATTTTGCATCTATTTTGTTATCAATAAACTTAGTAACTTTTATTTTTAATCATTTCTTATGAAACACCATTTTTCCTTTTCAAGGTTGTAACTAGATTTCTCAAATTTATTAACTATCAACCTGTGACCAAGAAAACTATTGTTTGTGTTTCATTAGAAGTTCCAGATTTTCTTTAGGAATTGAGTAATATCTCTTGCAAACATCATGGTTGCATAACTTTTCTGTATTTCTGAATCAATTTCTTCGGTGACCAGTTTTGATACTGACTTGATGTCATTTGTGGCTTTGAACTCATGTTTATTTTAGGATGCTAAGTGATCCCCTCAGCCCCTTTGGAAGATGCCACTATTTGTTAGGAGAAAAATACATGCTCAAAACCATAATTAGGCAACGAATAGAGGATATGATGAGATGCTTCAAATATGTCAAAGTCTAGGCTTTCTCCTTCATCAAAGATTAAATGAGTGGATGTTCCTGGGGCTGTTCCTGCATCCTCAGCTCTGTTCTGATCCATATGTCTATTTCTGTATCAGTACAAAACAGGGCAGTGGGCTGTGGAAATGAGGGAAGGCAAGGGGGGGAGGGGAGTGAAAGGTTGGGGTGGAACATGCCTGTGGACCAGTCACCTGAGATAAATGCATTTATTATTTATCACAATATATATTACCATTTAAAAATCTAAGTTGTCAAATCCTGAATAAAGAAATCCACAAGGGCATTTCAAAAGAGAAATGATGAACATTATTTCATGAAAAAAAATCAGTTTTAACATATTTTTTAAAAACAAAAGAAAATAAAACTATTTTCTTATACTGTCCGGTCTTATTCTAGATACATGTCATATGCTATAATATTTCATTCTTACATGAGAAGATCAAGTCATGAAAATAAGTATAGCATTATGTAGCCTGTCTTACAGATGAGGAAACGTCAGTGTCAGTCAGATATTTAGGGGTCATAGTCATGGATGATATTTCTAGCATGGCACTTCTGACTGTATCTTTAAGAGTGTATCACATTTGTAATACACTAAACGTCTATATTTCTGGTTTTTCTATATCCTGCTACTGCAACTACTACTTTTATTACTCTTAACATTTATGCTGTTTCTGCTGTTCCCATACCATTGCCACTGAACTTATCATGGCCCTTCCCTCACCATGCACACTCCCACGTCACAGAGCAGACCACAGCTACTAGCACATAACACATGTCAGTCATCTGCTAAATACACCCACCTCCCATAAGGCGTATAGCACTGCTCTACAATTTTATGTTAATATGTATGTATTAGACATGTTAAATTTGAATTCCAGTTGTGTTCTATTCTTCTTTTTGCCTTTGTAAATTATAGCTTTAATATAATCTACAAATTTATAAGAGGAAAACTTCATGAAAGTACATATACTTTAATGTTTCAAAAGTATCCACTTTACATTCTCATGCATTTATTCATTTCCTTGTGTGTTTTGAAAAATGGAATCTTGTTATAAATATGTAAAAAACAATCCTAGTATTTGTGCATATTTCCCTTTAAATTTTATGAAAAAGCTTGAGGAGGGTTGGTGCTAGGTATTCGCTGAAGTTTTGGAGAATTCAGCAGTGAATCATGCAGACCTGGGCCTTTCTTAGTTAGCAGGTGTTTTATTACTAATTTTTCTAATTTATAAGAAGAATACTTAGGAACTATTTTATGAAGTTGATGTGAATATTGAAGATCATAAAACATGGAAGTACCTCAGATACTGTTTGGCCTAACCTCTTTCCCATGGCAGCAAGCACATGAATGTGAACACAAGCTTCACTGTGGTCTCCTCTGCCAACAAACATGCAACACGCCATGAGCACTCACAGATTTGTTGTCACTGTTTTTGCTTTTAGACAGAAACAAATTCTAGGCCACGAAGGATAGAGGGGCCTTGCCAGCTCTCACAGGTGAATGTCACAAATCTAGGGAGAAGGAACTATTTCTCTGTACACTTCCTCTTTATCTCATAATTGCCAAAGATTACTAATAGGATATTTAATCTTTTACTTTAAAAAAGTTACTTCAAAATTTGCAGTGTTCATGAAAAGCAAAGGCTACAGAAAGCAAATAGTAAAACAAAAGGACTTAATTACAGCCAATTTTCTTAAATTTTAATGAAAACTCTCCAAAATGATTTGCATTCCATAACCCACATTCTGCACGATGCATCTACATATTATCTACAATCTTATGAAGGTTTCTGGAATATAAATGCATTTCACGGGGGCAGTGAGGCAATGAATAAAGGAATTCAAAGGAAGACACAGGGAATACGTTAGGTTACAAAGAGCCCTGCGCTGCTTTCTCTCGTTTTTAGGGTAACGGTTTGGTACTAGTAATTAAAATAAAAGAAAAATAGCTATTCAACCCACAGCCGCAATATTTACATTCCTTATTTGTACTCTGAATTAATAGTATCATGTTTCATCATTATTGTCCTTGACCAGGGGTATGAAATTAGATTAATTTTATTGTGCTTACAAATGATAAAGAGTTATATCTGCAAATATTATTTTATTAGGAAAAGGATAAAGAAATAAATGGAATATCCCGTGAAGGTCACTATTTATACAGATGTATTCATTTGCTAGAACACACATAACAGATCTGTTCCTTTATGTATTAACAAAGTAATTTCATGGTCGAGTAGCCTTATGTAATGAGCTATCATGTTTTACCATTACGATGATTTGGTCCATGGTTGGTGTGTGATATTTAAACTGAGAACACCAACATACAGACTGTGAATAACATGATAGCAAGCATTTCAGAGTAAAATGCATATATGGTGTATTGTGGTTTACAAGGCATTTTCCTCTACTTTAGCTAACTTCATGTTCACATTAATCCAGAGTTACTTTATTGTGGCTTTTTGTCTGTGCTCAACCTTGTGGTCTGAAAATTGCTATTAAATAACGCTAAAAATGGGACCTAATCCAGACGATGTAAAGGTTTTGTGGTTTTAGACTGCTTCTAAGATTTAGCCCTTATGAACGTCACTGCTATAAACACTACTATGCGTAGGGCACTGTAATATGATCTCATTAACTCTTTGGGGTGAGACCTAGAGGAAGAAGACCTTGGTAAATGGATTTGTAGGTTTCACTTTTTGAGGGATCTCCACACTGATTTTCCTGATAGGTGTGCCACTTCACCCTCTCTCCAGCAACATGGAAGGATTCCTTTTTCTCTGAAGCTCTCCTGCATTAATTATCTCTTCATTTCTTAATAGTAGCGATTTTTTCAGGAATAAGATGGAATCTCAGTGTTTTAATTTGTATTTGTCTAGTGTTCAGAGATATGGAATGTTTTTCATATATCTTGTGGCCATTTGTACTGTTTCTGAAAAGTGTCTCTTCATTGCAGGTGCCCATTCTGTGATTACCTGTCATCAAACTGCTGCTCGAGTTAACTCATGTTGATTTTTCTGTCTTACTTTTAATATGACCCAACATGCATTTTCTGCTACAGTCAAACTCGTCTGCTTTTGTAGTCACATTTTATGTATATCTACCTAATTTATTCTGGTATTTGTAGCAAATAAGATATTGGATTTTATTTTAGATCTTCTGGTGAAGATGCAAAAGATTTTTATGGTGGAAGTAACATAGATTTGTTTATATTTTAGACATTGTTCTGGTATGTGTAGAAAACAGATATTTGTGAGATCTAGAGGCAAAGCTATTTTATCAGTACAGTGACTATTGCAGTACTAAGGAAAGAAATGAAAGAAATTTGGGCAAGAACACTAGCTGTGAAAATGGAAGGAAGCAAAGCCATTCGATACACGTGTGGTTACTCAAGTCCTAAGAAAAGCATTTGATGAAAGCAAGGATTCTTAGGGTTTTGTACAGAGCTACTAGATGGTGTATTTGTTGAATTAGGGATAGGTAGAAGGGGAAAAATCATGACTTCTCTGTTGGTCTTTCTGAACATAAGATGGAATTTTTAATTACTTTACCTACTGGATATGTAAATTTGACACTGTGGCTAAGACAGAGCTCTTTTCACAGACACAGTTTCACCAGCCAAATATTGTTGAAGAACAGAAAAACCTTTGCAAGTCTCCTAATCAGTTCCCTTTCTAAATCTGTTCTATAACATTCAGCATTAAATGCAAGCATGTTTTTTTCTCAAGAAAAATATAAAACTAGAACTGTGAAATTTCATTTATAAGTTACAGAAAGCTCTTCAGTGCCACATTTAACACTGTATCTCATATTCTTATTTTAAGTGAACACTTGCATTATAAATTGACAAATTATAGCTGCATTTATTAATATTGTCTTATATTTCTATACATGTGGTAAGGTGTTTAACAAAGTAATAATATGATTTACAAGTACAATGTGGCATGATCAACTCAGCTAATTAACATAACTATCACATCAAATACATTTTCTTGGGTGAGAACATTTGAAATCTACTCTCAGGGATTTTCAAATGTGCACTGGATTATTAAACTATATTTGCCATACTGTGCAATAGCTCTTAAAAGCAAACCTTCTTCCTCTTGCCTAAGGTCTTGTGCCCTCTGACCAGTTTGTACCCCTTTTGTGGTCGCTCAGCCTCTGTTCTACCCCCTTCTACCATCAGCTTCTGTGAATTTCACTGTTTTAAGAGTTTACAATTGAATAAGAACATGCAACGCTTGCATTTCTGTACCTGGTTTACTTAGTAAAATGTCCTTCAATTGTATCTACTATGTTGTAAATGACAGAGCTTCTCTTTTTTTCCTTAAGGCTGCAGAATATCCCGCTGTATACCTGTACCTCACTTCTTACTCTCACTGGCTATTGGACGTGGGGGTGTAGCACTGTTGAAAGTCGCACTCCAGTGAGCTCCAAGTGCAGACCTCTCTTCAGTATTTCAGGTAAGTAAACACAAGTAAATTCTTGGACAATAAAATAATTTTCTAGTTTTTTGAGGACACTTTAGACTGTTTTTCAGTGGCTGCAGTGATCTATATTTCTTCCCGCAGGATGAAAAGTTCTTTTTCCTCCATGTTCTCATTAACACTTGTGGCTTTTCATCTTCTCGGTAATGGCCATTCTGATAGGTGTGAAGTGATACCTAAATATGGTTCAAATTTCCATGTCCATAAGTATTAGTGATTTAAGCATTTATTCACAAATAGTAGGCATTTCTATGTCTTCTTTTAGTAAATGCTTATAAGCTCTCTGGCCAGTTTTTTTCAAATCACATTATCTGTTTTCTTTCTATATAGTTGTTTGAGTTTCTTATATATTTTTCATATTAACTCCTTGTCAGAAGTATGGCTTACAAATAAGTTCTCCCAATCAATAGGTTGTCTATTTGTTTGTTAGTTTTTCTTGGTTATAAAAAGTATATTTTAAATTTTATGTAATCTCATTTGCCTGTTTTGTTTTTGTTGCCTGCGCTCTAGGGTCACAGCTAAAGGCCTCCCCATAAATGCCCTTTGTTTTACCCTGCAGCTCTTTGGTTGCACCTTTCTTCTTTCTGTTAGGGCAGTAGGAATTTAACAGGATTCTTTTCAAGATTTGTTTCAAGTGCAGTGCAGCCTAAAGCCAATTTGAATTTCCTAAGACTAAACTGACTAAACCGTAGATGGCTCCGCTCCCTCTGTGAGTAAAAATCACCTTATTCTTCAGTTCATTTGAAAATGGATGATAGAATTCATTTGGATGCAAAGAACCTTTGAATATTTATTGTCTGAAGTAATACAATCAGTGTCTATTCTTTACAACTTTCAAGATTTCTATTAACTACTATCCTTATCGAAATGCAGACATAAAAGGATTAGTATCATTTGAGAGAAAATAATCTTGCTCTTGTGCAGGGAATATGAAACCAATATTTAGAGAAATATTCAGAGAGGGATTGAGGTGCCTCTTACCTGGACTCGTGTATCGTCCTAAATGTGTCTGCATCAAATTACCAGTGCAAATCATACAGACTTATTTTTTCTACATTTCTGTAGAATCATTAGGTTCTAGTTAAATCTTCTAAAAACACATTACCATTCAGAAATTCATAAAAATGAGGATACAAAGTAGACAGGGTATTAGCTAATGCTACAAAGTCAGAAATGGCTCTGGTGATTAAGGTGGGGGTGTATTCCTGTTGTGGGTTTGTGTTTCTTAATGGTATTATTTCTTAATACAGTGGTCTTTTATATCTGAGATTTCTAGAAGACAAGAAAATGACCTGGGAGCAGGTAGAATCATCTTTTTCTTTTCTGCTTGTATATTTAAACAGGATTCACTGCTTAATTGGTGAAAAACAAAGTGAAAGGCAACAAATAAAAACAAAACCTCAGCATGCGTCTGGTGCGATATATTTAGAAAATTGAATCATTGTGCTCAACATATCAGATATGGACAAGCAAAACTCCATTTTTGAACAGTCATGATTTCCTGGTGTGTGGAGCTCTGAGATCATAACCACCCTCTTTTAGATTACAAGGACTAATAATCCTGTATTCAATTCCATTTAGGCATCACACGGAGTTAGAAGCGAGATCACAGTTGCCACGGGATCTCTTCTTAAAAGGAACCAATCTAAAAGTGTAATTGATTATCTGGTTCAGACAGTAAATTTTAAAATCGCTTTTCTGTCCTTACACATACTGTGTACTGGCGGTTTTAATGTCGTATCCTGACAAGTGATTTTATGCTAATATATTCCTTGCTATCCTAGAATATAAACGTGATGTTTAATTATTTTCCAATGGATGCTGTGGCGTTGCTTTCATCTGTCTGAAGTCTGGCTTTTCTTCTTTAACGAAGCTCCAGCTGAGTGGAGCTAGCGATCTCCATCTCTCTTTAGATGAACATAAAATGAAGAATGAAGCACACAAGTAACCATGTGACTCTCAGGGGTCTGAGTCTCAGTTATCAAATGTGCCCTCCACAATGTCAGAAATGATTCAGAGCTGTCCTTCCCTCCACTCCACCGCCTGGTGGGACTGTTCAGGGCAGGCTGAAGTGCTGACTCAGTATAGTGCTATAAATTCCAAAGTCAAAGCCCTTGGCAGGATGGGAACCTGGCATTCATTTGGGGAAATGAAAAATAATTACATTTTGGAGGCTGCTCCTTGAAAGAAAACTCTTAATAAATGCACTTAAAGAACTTGAACTATCTCCTGTGGCATCTAAAGAAAACTGCTTGGTTACATCACCCAAGTTCTCTGACTTGCTATGCCTTTCCTATACATTAAGGAGAAATTTGATTACTGTGATTTATTGAACTGATGAGAATATTTAGCAAACTTCAATTTTGTCCATGTGGTAATTTTTTTCTGGAACGTCTCTAATTATAAGTGAACGGGTCATTGCCAAAAGACCTTTCTAAGTATTTTAGTGCCTGAAAACCAAGGTGTGATACTTAAGATCATTGTCAACTGGATTGGCTAGGAAGCCCCATATGGGATTGGAAGAGCACCTTCCTGGACATGTTTTGATTGGCTGGAGGCATGGATTTGGGATCCACATCTGTCATCTGGTTCTATTCTCTGGGTCTGTTCTTTCACTCTGCTTTCTGGCTTCCCTGAAGTAAGCGGCTTTATTCCACACGCCCTCGTCAGGACGTTTTTGCCCTGTAGCCTGATGCTCATGGACTGAAATTTCTACAACCATGAGCAACTGAAACACTTTCATCCTCCAGTTCTGGGTGCCGAGTCACAGTAGGGGAAATCTGATAAGACATATGCACAAAATATGGCCTAATAAACTGGGATTGTGCTGCACTTCTTGTCTGTCAAAATCTGAGATTTCAAAAGCCCCTTTTATTAGAGGATGAGTTTATATCCTCTCTAAACACGTGTTTTAAAGTAGAGGACTTGATATGAATATGCTTTACTTCTAAGTACACAAATGATGTTTCCAGAAAAAGGGATTTCTAATTGGTAATTCATGGTTATTTTTATGTAAGGTACTAAGCAGGCTATAATCTCTCTGACCTCTTCTATTCTGATGTAGATTTTAGAAGATCATCTGTATATTGATTTCTCACTTAAACAATCATTCTTGAACAGAAGCATACATTGCTTGTGCTAAATAATTTATAGTATGAAGAATTAGGAAAGTGGTAAGAAGTCAGAGAATGTGGCAGAAGGGGTTTGGCAGCACAGCAATAAATATAGTCAGAGGAGGACATTGCTGTCAGTTGAAGAATGTGATACGATTAATAGCTCCGTTACTTCATTTTGGGCTGCAGAAAGGCAAGAGGAGATTAAAGAGGCACCAGGAAATAGAGAAGTATGTTGAGTGTACCTTCCTCTCATGTCTTCTCTGGAATATAAGGTAAAGGAAAAATGTCTTAGTTTTGTTATACACTTATTTACTGAAAGCAAACAAAACAATGGATTTGTTTGTATTTTATAGAAATGCATTGTTACATAATGATTGCTTGATTATTTTAACCCACACATGCTGGAGGCTGGAATATTTTTATTCATTATATGAAATTCATATATATCCCCTAGAAAAATTCAAGAAATAAGAATTTCAAAAGAAAGAGCTTTACTTTGTTCATTATTTGTAGCACTCCAAAAATGGAACACTGAGTAAAAATGACTAAATTATAAAGGCGATGTAGAGAAAATGTCCTTTCAGGGACATAGCCATTTGTTGAGTGGTAGGCAGTTGAGGACAGCTTGTCCATGCCAGAACAGTTAGCATGGTGAGAATATCTGCATCAGGAAACAGTCATGGTCCCTGAACAGGTGAGTAGATCGTGATAGTTAATTGTGCTGTCAGCTAGACTGCAGTAAGAAATGTCTAGCTGGTTAGTGGTGCACAGTTCCGGGGGTGTCTGGAATTGTAAACAGCAAACTAAAGGGGTATGCTCTGCGCTGGATACGGTTGGCACCAGCCAACTGGTTTGTACCCCGGATGGAATAAAAAGGGAAAGAAGAAGGAAGTTTGCTCTTCTGGTTTTTTGGAGGAGCTCCAGTCTTCCTCATTGCCTTGAACGTTCATCTCCACACCCCTCCGGCTTTCTGTGAGGGCTCTTCAGCCTTCCAACGCAGACCCTTTGCTCTCTGATACTGGTTCACTGCACTCTTCAATGAGCTCAGGCCTTCTGCCTCGACCGGGCCATCCAGTCTCCTCATGCACGGGCAGCCATGTTACATTCTCCACCCCGACCCCCAGGCGGCCATTGTAAACTACTTTGGTAAAAAAGAACAAATGTATACACACACACACACACACACACATTCTCTAGTGAATGCTGACTGATACAGTAGATCACATAGATATAATTTTATTTTTAATTATTTTTAATAGGTGATAATTCCTGCCTTAGTGTTTGCTTAAAAAAGTATGGTCTAATTTTATTGCACATATATACACCTTAATAAATTCAACTGAGAGAAAAGTCACTTTTACATTGTTTTAAAATATATAATTATAATACCATAAACTACTGAGAATTAGCCTTCAAGTAATGATAGTATAATTATGATAATTCTTTATATTACCAATAGGAAAGAAAGTTTTTAAAAATTTTCCGCTTATTTCATAACTTAGAAAATAAACCCTAAATGTTCACTCAATGTTTTTAAAAATTAGAACGGGATACATATTTATCATGGAGGACAGACAGAAAAATATACATGAAAGCCACACATAATTTTAAATATTTTAAAACCCTGCATTGCCCAAATAAGAACTTGCCACTTTGGTTCTGATTGATGGGCATGGAGAGTAAAGGTTCACTCGTAACTTCTTTGGTCAACTTTGGGCTTTTTCTTTTTTATTATTTTTTGTTTTCTCTCTAGTTATGATCTTTTAATGTGCACAAATTTACCTACCACCAGCACTTCTAAAGATGTTCCCACTCACAGACTGATCATGCAAGTTTATTACAGCAGAAAACAACACAGCTTATCTGCTCTGCAGACTACAGACGTGAACCATTTTCTGAGTCATCAAAATAGTGGTTATAGCTGATATCATTTCTCCAGTCCATCTCCTGTAATTGTATAATGTTTTCTACATATAAAAAATAAATCTTGTCAAACTGTCAACCTACTCTCTATTAATTTAAACAGTACCACTAGTTTTGAATATTTTAATATCAGATATGATTTATTGTATAATAGCGTAGCCTAGGCATTGTGATTTGTTAAAACATTTATGTGAATACTTTGATCTTGTTCTTATTTGGACCTCTGATGTAAATACCAAATGTCAACATCCCCTTGACGATGGTCACAGTGCAGTACTTATTTAAAATCAACAACCCTTGTCCAATTTTAATTTTCTTATCTTTCCAAAATCTGTTACAAAATGGGATTCCAAATCATTTCCTACCATTATCAACTAGTGAAAATGGTTTATTTCATAACATCAAGATCTGTATTAATTTACTAATTTAGTAGATAACAGCTAAGGTCATTTATATTCTACAGAAGTCTCAAGACTCTTCTGTGTAGAATAGGCAACCACAACTTGTTAGCCACAAGGCAGCCAGATGTTACTTTTAAACATAAATCACATTATGGTCTTTGCTTAATGCCCTCTGTGGGATTTTCCTAGCAATTGATATAAAATTGATTTTCAGAGCCTATGGCAGAGTAAATCAGACAGTATATGAGCCAATAAATCTGGCCACTCACTAACTCTCCAGTCTCACGCAATATTACTTTGCCCCTGAACTCTCTAGGATCCACTGCATTTCCTTGCTTCTGCTCCCCCACTGTGGGCGTTTCTGTGTCTACAGAACTCTGCCTAGTGGTTTCCACTTGTCAGTAAAAAAGGTTCAACTTAAATGTTTCTACCTTATGGGAGTTTTTTTTTTTTTTACTTCCTTAGTAAAGATTCCTCTTATAGATAAATTGCAAGTCACTTTCTACTATATCACCACTTAATGGGTTTTGTATTTATAGGTGTTGGAAGTGTTTATTTTTCTCCTTTTCCACCTCTTGTTTCCTTCTCTCCTTCCTGCCTTCTTTCCCCTCCAATCTTTCTCCTTCCAGCACCATCTCTCCCAGAAGCTGGGATGGCGGTCATCCAAAGATGCACAGCTCCTAAACTCTGAACCTGTGAGTGTGTTCCCAGCATGGAACTTTCTAGATGGCATTAAATGTAAAGACCTTAATTGGAGTGGGATTATACTAGATTCTGCACGTGAGCCCAATCCAACCACATGAATCCTGAAACTTGAAGCACATTTCTGAGTGTGGACACAGAGTGGATACGACGAAGGAAGGAAGGGAAAAGGGGTGCACCAGTGCTGTCACTGGCGGTGACACCATCACTTGTCCAGGAATGCGAGCGCTGCGAAACAAGGACACAACCTCTTCCCTAGGCCTGTGACACACATGGCCCTGTCAAACCCCAGATGAAAATACGTGTCAGGCTTCTGACCTGCAGATTAGGAGATACACATTTATATTGATCCAGCCATCAAGATTGTGGTAATCTGTTATAACAGTAGGGGAAGGCTTACCCCACCCACCTGTTCTATTCTCTCTTGCCAGAGCATAAAAGTGTCCCTAGTGTGTAGATGGGATTCAGTAAATAGTTATTAAAACAGAAAGTTATGCAGAGGTTAGATGGAAACACATGCATCCTTAATGATATACAATCCATAACGTATTTATTCTTTTAAAGTAGTTAACTAATATTTTACCAGGTAATACCTGTTGTGTTTTTATCTAGACTTCACGTATTATGGCAGAAACAGAATTTTTATGTTTTAAAATGGGACATTATTTCTACAAATAGACTTTCTTTTCTTAGCAAAATGGATGGTTAATAAAGGCCTCCCTAAAGTTTTGTAAAAGTAGAGAAAATAACGGAATAAATGCCATATACTCAGGTCCTAGTTTTAGCAATCAGGAACTCAGAATCAGTCTTACTTTGTGTCATCCTTACACATTTTCTTCTTTTAGCAACCTAATTTCAACTGCAAATATCTCAGTATATACTGCACGTTATTTTCTGTCTTTGAAACAAGGTTTCACTGTACAGTTCAGTTTCCCCTTGAACTCACTTTGTAGCTCAGGCTGGCCTTGAACTCACAGCTATCCTCTTACCTCAGCATCTCAAGTGCTGGGATTACAGGTGTGCACCACCAGGCCCAGCCTATACTGCACAGTTAAAAGGTACAGATTCTTTACATTCTATTTTTCCCAAAGTTGCAAGCCATTTTTCCCGCTTGCCTCACTGTTACCCAGTCCATGTGAGCGTTTCCTCTCTCTCTCTTGCTCTGTGCCAGTGTTGTCAGAGCTAAGTGTGAGCAACTCCTACAGCAGCACCAATCGCCCCGTTGTGCAAGTGCAGCCTTCAACCATCAGCCTGCCAACCTAGCCGCGAGAGTCCAGGCAAAGTCACTTTCCTGCGGACTTAGGAGCTGAATAATTGCTTACAGTTTAAATTCCTGGGTTTTAAGCATTGTGACGGCAGTGGAGAGGGGATACCGGGGCTCTATTCTATAAATTAGTGATAAGTGTAGAAAAAAAATCACCAAATTAATTTTTCGAGCAGGAAGCCTTAGCATTGAGGAGATGAAAATATGAAAGGTGAAGATGTCACTTAAGAAAAAGAATAACAAATTATAAATACAAAATTAGTTAGAAAGGGAATATACATTTAGCATGAGAATATAAATCATTAGAAGTCTTGATAGATATCTTTGTTTTGAGGTCTGTTTAGCCAACCAAGCAGTAGCAGTTAAACAGAAACGCTTTCTGGGTGGACTTCAGTGACCCCTCCTTAAGCACAATATGCTGCATAGCTCAGTGCTTGCAAAGACCACTTTACACAAACAACCTGCAGCTTCAACTCAGAGTTTCACAGTACATCTGCCTCTCTCCTTACTTGATGGTGTGATTTATATAAAGAAAATGTTAAGGAATACTCTACCAAAATAAGAAACTTACAACACTTGATTTTCTTGTACTCTACTGGGGTGATGCTGAGGAAAGGCATAACGGAGAAAAATGTCCAGACATGTGGACTTGTTGGGCCCAAGGCAGAAGCTATGTTGTTCATGGTCCAGTAGGTCCACACCACACTCAGTATTGCACTAAAGTTAGCTTCTGTTATTGCGTCAGCCCTTTTTCTGTCCTTTTAACCTCCTAACAGCATCGCAGGTTTCATTTACTTACAAATGAATCCCATCTGGGTATGGAGAAGAGCTGGGACTCCACCGAAGCCCCACCAGGAGTACAGGAAAAACTCTCTGTTAGAGTCCAACAGTATGCTGCTAGTTATTTATGAGATTGATCTAAAAAATAATCATTCTCATTAAAAAGGTAATAAATGCAGTGTGTTACTTTTATTGTCTTGCAAAGCTCGATGCTGTCATCTGAGGTATGATGGGATGTTAAAAATATAGAAAATATTTTCTTCATGAAAACAACCAAACTCTTTGGCTGGATCTGGCTGCTTGTGCAATAGACTATCAGTAATTTGAAGACGGATTACTTCAAAATTTGTATTTCCACATCTTGGATTTAACAGAATCTACCCTTTTTCTTTTAGTACTTTGTTGTGGGCATCCAGATCTGGTTCATAAAGTTCATGCTCATAGGAAGAACATGAAATCTGTTATTGTAATCTTTATTCTCCTTTGCATCTAGAAAAGTAGATACTTCCTAGTAATATAATCACACTTTAAAAATAGAACACCATGAATGCCCCATATTTCAGTCCTTGCTGCCTTCTGTTAACAGCTATAACTATGTCAAATTTATTAGCATGTTGGGAAAATTTAATGACCCTTACTGTTCTTCAGCACATGCAGCGCAAGTAAGCCGGGCAATGAAAGAGCCTGTAAAATGCGCTTGTAAAGTTTTCAAGGTAGATTAAAATGAGCCACCTAATTTGAATTACAGGAGGATTTTTATGTTTATTACAAAGGTTATTTACATATTTATTATTACTTTTTTGGTAGAACAGAATGACAGTCAATTACACTCAATATTAAAACAGTTATTTACATTCTTCTGATTCTACTTACTTTTATGTGTTTACAGTTCTGCCTATATCTTCCATTAGCTCTTAACCCATGTATACAACCAGCTCTTAACAGTATCCCAAAAGTTTATTAGTAAATAAGGGCTAAGACGTGTTGTGTTTAGCAATAGTGCCAGCCCTCAGTGTATTTGACTTTACAAAAAGCAGTCAATTTCTCATTCACCCCACATGTCCAGCCCCAATCTGACAGCATGTTTATTGTTGCCACTCAGGCACCTCCGCTGCTGGGAATACTACCATCTTATCAAACAGCCCTGACAGTCTGAGCCTCAAGGTTTCCATGATGTAAAAGGGGATATCTGACTACAAAAATCAGGTAGTACAATTTCTTCACAGGTGACAGGTGGGAGTGCCAGTGAGCAGTAGGGTTTTAGTGCCGTATTCTGTCACCAAGAGTGTCGTTGTCATCCTCTCTTCTTCTGACTGAGCTCCAATAAACCATTTGAATTGAAACTCAAGATTCCGTTATGTCCGTTATTCATGAAAGAAAACCAAATTAGACACATTTAAATTGTTTTTAAAATCACAGAGCTGGGCTGGAGGTACAGCTCAGTGGGCTAAGTGCTTACCGCTGAGCACTAGGGCCCTGAGTTCGATCCCCGGTCCTGGAAAAAAAATAAAAATAAAATAAAAATAAAGTCACAGAGCTATTGCTTATTTTCTTAGCCACGTACATACATATGTTCGTTATACATATGCATTTCTATATAGTACATGTATATCTACGTATTTTGTAAATTTAGGTATAACTCATGTCATCCATTACACTGTTCAAATGTAAAAAAATATTCCATCAAACTATATTAATTCCTATTTTTTGGTTAAAAAATCATGTAGATAATATTATTGTTGTGCATCTATTTTTAAAAGTATGCACACTTCAGTTATGTGAGAAAGACGGTCTATTTGTAGTGAAAAGAGAGATGGTGGTATCAGGTCATAGACTTCAATTGTTGAAAAATATTAATTATCTCACACATAATGCAATGAAAGATTTCTTCTCTAAAAGAACGGAATATATTTATTGGGGGGAAAGAAAGCTTCTGTCAGAGAGACATAAGGGGGCCTGAGTGGGTTGCCAAGGACCCTGCCTTTTCCAGGGACTTTTATAGAGCAAATCCACAAGGTAAGGGGGGTCCACGGTGGGAAACATGGCAACTTGCAAGGTGGGTATGAGGAGGGACAAAACTGTGGTCAGCCAGTAAGATTACAAGCATAACTGCTCAGGTGAAGTTGATTAAATTGGGGTCACATCGGGAAGCAAAGTCACATGGCAAGTGAGCAGGAACACGGAGCAGGGCTCTTCCTGTGGGGCTTAGGGGCAGTGACTCTTCTCGGCTTTTTCGAGCTGACTGATACCTGTTTGGAATATCAATCCATGGTATTTATCCCTAGGGAAGTATATGGGTGTATTTCTTTCATCTTTTGTCTACTGCAATTGCCAAGTATCTTGTCTTTCATATTGGGTTTTTCGAGGGCCTGCCCCCATCTAACTGCCTATAATATTTCTATCTAACTCAGCTGCCTCCAACAGCCCCCCTCTGAAGAAGTGACCTGAAGGACCATGAAGGAATAACAGGCAATGACCGCTCTGTGTTCTTCATGCTGAAGGGGGTTGTAGCTATTCACCGGCAGCCAGAGACACTCCCTGGAGGGTCTAGCTAAAGGCCCTCAATAGACACCAGGCATTTTTATCTTGGGAAGGCCTGTAGTTTTAACTCTGGATGAGAAAAAAACAAGCAATTAAGTATGCGTGGGCCAAATAATGAGATCAACTGGAGAATATGAATACAGTCAACAAAGATTTTTACCAAGAGGAACAAATAATGGCTTTCATAAGAAGGTGAGGGTAAGATGCGGGGGATTTCTAAGTCTGACGCGCCATTGATTTGTCATCGGTTATCTTGAACAGCATTTAGTTTTTACAACTGTACAAGTATCCCCCTGTGCTGCTGTTAGGATGTCTAATTTGGGAGGATGGCCTGTTTTATTAATTTTACTGTTTCATTTAGGGGAGTGAGAGAGAGAGAGAGAAAGAGCCCAGCTGCAGTGTCACGTAAGGCCCGCTGAGTAGGTACTTAAGACCTTGATGTGTGTGTCATATGACTCTCTAGACAAGAGCTCATGGATCCGAGTAAAGGAAATCTAAAAGTAGTCTAGCATATTTATTACAGGCTTTATCTGTACAATTACCTGGGGTCTGGCATCCTCTAGGCAAATTCTCTCAGAAATTAGAGCAAGTATCCTCAAAGCATAAGAATTAGAGCTGACAGGTAAGTTTAGAAACTGTTTTTAAAGAATAGCAATTGTAATCCCCTGGCTCGATTAAAGATTTCTCACCTATGACTTGTAAACTTTCACCCTGATCAAGCCTCTTTCTAAGCCTGTTTTCCTAGTGAAATGTATCTAGTTGACTTCTCAAGACTGAGTTAGCCTGGATCTCCTGAGTATCATGTGATTGATGAAATTGGTGGCGAGGTGAGGACTTATTTACTGGAGACTATATGAATCTACGTAGGCTGAAAAAGAAAGAATACCGGTCATCCATTTGCACTATATCTTTGTTGCCTTTCTGAAATTCATCACATTTTGCCAACTAATATTTTAAGTTTATGAAATATGAGAATATGGTAAACTTTACTTCAATAGTATAAATGATTTAGCCTCTAGTTGTAGGAAAATAAAAGCCAAAATTTCTATGGAAACTGGCAAAATTACTGTATTTTTGGTCTATGCTTCATTTTGGTAATGTGTAAATCTTTCTTTATGCTGTCAAATTAAGAGCAAGACCCTGGAAAACATAAGGTTATTAACCATTGTTCCCTGGCCAATTCCTATTAAGATAATTGTTACTGTGCCACAGAGCTAAATTCTCAGTAATTTCATAATTGTTACTGTGCTTCAGAGCTAAACTTGCTCAGTAATTTCATTTTGAAAAATAACATTATACAGCATATTCTGCACCCTCTTCCCAGTTGCACTGTAGTTCTGTAAGCGTACTCTTTAATGGCTGCTATGTTCCACCCCTTAAGTGGTTATGCTCCCATTTTTTCCAAAATAATCTGTTTTTGTACAAATAATACATCTTATCTATATTCAGCCTTTCATTTCATGATGTCAATGTTATATTCATTCAACCCACATAAACAGTGTCACTGTGAGATCAAGAATAATTTTACAGATACGGGATGGACTCCCAGAAAACAGAAAGGAAAGGGTCTGCGGTGAGCAAAGGCTCTGCTTCTTTAAAAATGACCTTCATATACCTCTAGGATACGTCTGCCTGCCCATGGGGATTCTCTTTGTCGTTAGTTCTATAAATAGAATGGCAGCAGAGGCTCATATCAGTGCAAAGGGAATTGGAAATAGGGGTGTGTGGAAAGGAGAACAGTTGCAAAAGTCCAAGAACATTAACCCGCCGTGTGATCCACCTCAGCGTGCACACTGACCCAAAAATTCTAAAGTATTTCCTAAGCTTTTCAACTTAAGGTTATGTAGTAACTGGTATCTAATGGATAACACAAAGTAATGGGATTGTACTAGTTACACATGCAATGGCTAGCAGGCCAAGGCAGCTGGAATGGAATGCATTTCCTAAGTGTAATAATCGCTTTTCCTGCATTCCTTTCAACTCTGCAAGCCTCCCTGTGCAAACATCATCACCAACACTAAGGCCCACTTCCTCAAAGAGAGAAACATGTACAGTAGTCCGGGTTATTTCTTTCCCCTTTATAAATTAAGTTTAATTTCCCCCCTTACCTGTGCCCAGTGGTTTTCCTTTGCCTTATCTCATTAGATAATGTTTTCTAAAGCATACAAAATAGTTACAAAGATGTAGATCACTCTTTTCTTGGAATTATGGACCACATATAATATCTGTAAGATAGGAAGGGTGCTTTAGAGATAACTGACTTACATAGTATGTGAAAGGCCATCTGCTCCTACTGCACTGAGGAATTTAAGGAATGGGCTTGAATTCTGTGAAATTTCTTTTCAGCTTCTCGGAAGATGACCATGTGTGTTTATTTCAATCAGGTTGATTAGCATAATATATACATAACTGGACGTACTAGTGCTGAGCTGAGCTACCCTGGTGATTCTAGAGTAAACTGTATTTGTTTAAAATATATTAAATTTGAATATACTCCTTTTTAAAATGCAGCTTATTGGCACATTTTAGATACCCATAATGGTCATATTCATCACATGGAATTTGCGGCTGTACCTGATATACTTTGATTCTCTTTTCCTAATCCTGCCTCCCTCAGCCCCTTATCTTTTCCCTGTTTACAAAGCTTTGTCTCCATTTTATCCTTTCCTAATCATTTGTTTCTTTTGCTCTTCCTGCCTTTCCCCTTTCCCTGCCCTAGTTCTTCTTTCTTTTTGAACAATTTGTTCCCCTTTCACAATATCTGTTGTACATTTTGGTCCTTATTTACTCTCTCAGCTTCCTGCACTAGGGAGAGAATGTGACGTTTACACGTGTGAGTCCAGTTTATTTCATTTAAGAGTATGGTCTTAAGTTGCATCCATTCACCTAGAAATGTCTCAAGTCTGTCCTTCCTTATGGCTGAGTAGTACTGAGTTGTAAAATATATATATATATCTTTATTCATTCCTTGGTTGAAGGGCATTTGGGCTGTTTCCAAAATTTAGCTATTACAAACTGCTACTATAAACATGGGTGCACATATATTGCTGTGGTTTGATGTTTTTAATTCTTTTGGGAAGATACCTAGCAGGGAAAAGTTGGGTAAATGGAACCTGTGTCCTACCATCTTACCTCATGGTAATTAAGATTTTCTGATATACAAAATGTTTGTGCAATTGATTGACTGATTGGATTTCTCAGGAACAGGTATTTAAAGATCATTCTAAGTAAACTGTACACTTAAGTATCAGGAGGGAAAGATGGTTAACCGTGAGTCCAGAATTCCTGGCTTATTTAGATTTTTTGATGAATTGAGAAAACAACACACAAAACTTGCCCTTCTGCACCCTTGGCAGTTAGCTCTGCAAGGGGATCCAGTCTCAAAAGAGAAGGTGCCTCACACTGCTGTAGTACCTGCAGAACAGGAAAGATACGATAAACTGATCTCAATGCCAGAGAATGTCTCCAGTGAGACTGTCAGAGCATTGCTATCACCCAGGGCAGGTAGCCAATGGCAACTGACAGCAGAAAAGGTAGTGTCCAGGAGGGAGAGCCCAGGGCCCTCATGGTAGTGGGGAATTCAGAGTGAAGGAGCAGGGAGACAATTCTCAAGAGTCTGATGACTGTACATTTTCAGAATGTTAGGACTCATGACCTTCCACACACAGCTGCAAGACACAGAGAAACTACGGACCATCTCCCTTGCCTCTGTCATGCTTGATTAGAGAATCACAGTGTCCCCTTTCTCTGTGAAGGGTCCGTGGCCCTCTGCCAACTCTGTCACTCGGGGAGAGCTCTCTGGCAGCCTGCCATTTCTTACCCTAATGCACACGCCCTCCTAAAGGATTCCACTTTCTGTGTTTCAGAGGCGCCGCTAAGAGCTGAGAGAGATGGTTCCTAGAGAACTGGATGATACAGTAGAGAAATGAAACATACTGAGCAAGTCTCAGAAATTACAAGGGAAGAGATTTTTAAAACTCAGTACGGAGTTCTAACCAAAAAAAAAAAAAAAGAAGAAGAAAATTTTAACACCTGGTCCACTCCTCATTTCTTCTCTGTAGGTTCGGCCACAGGTGCCGTATCTCTGAGCTGCAGTCCCGGAGGTACAGGAGGACAAAGCAGCAGCTTTCAGGGAGAAGGCCAGCGCGGCTGCTTTCTGGAATCAGTCACTGGCCTTTGGTTCCGCAGTCTTGCTCTGCTCGTGTGGCTGTCGTTCTCATATAGCATTTGGAATTTCATGTTTAATACAAATCAAGCATTCCTTATTTATGCTTATTTACTTATTTATCTTTTTGAGACAGGGTGTTGCTATGCAGTTCAGACTGACCTTGAGCTCACTCTCTAGCCCAGGCTGGCCTCGAACTCGCAACCATCCTGCCTCAGCCTCCTGAGTGCTGGGATTACAGGTGTGCACCGCATGTCCAGCTTTGCCCCTTTTTTTCCCATCATTTTGTTTGATAATATAAAATAAACACACAAATTCTAAAATTATTGTCAATTTATAGACATTAATATAGTCTGTGAAATTTCTTACATTGAAAGAATTGTGAAGTCCAATATATTTCAGTTTAGCAGCTATTTATAGAATATCTATGCAATATATCACCTGTTCAATTTAATCCTTTAATATCACTATTTAAAAACGCAAAACAGAAAATTTACCTTAAATGTTTACTGTTTATTAGTATGTGCGCATGTACGTGTGTGGCACGTTATGACTATTTTCCCCTCACTTTGGTGCATGTGTACAATGTACGTTAATTCTTTCTTTCAGCCTTCTCCCTCCTTCCTCTCACCATTCTCTGTCTCTTGTCCCCTCCCTCTGAAGAAAGGAGGCACCTATAAATGATTTCGAAGAAAGAGAACTCCAGAAAGAGCTCAGGGCTGCACAGCACAGCGTCAATTCCAGAAACTGCAGGCAGGACAGAGCTGGGGCAGAGAAAGGGTGCGAAGCCTAGCAGAAGACAGGCATGAACACAAGGAGGACAGACCATACAGATTATTCTGTGTCATGTATTAGAAATATTTTGTTTAAGAAATACTTTTCATGTTAGCTACTATTTTCCTTTCTAAGATAAATATTCTAACTTCCTTACTGAAATAAGATATCAGTACAAGTTTTAACCACTTGTGTGAGAAAAATTTGTTTCGTGCCAGCTGGCATTTTTTTCTCCAAGATATGCTTTTCAAACTTACTGATAGCCCCAAAATCTTAGTAACATCTACTTTGGTGTTCCTTGTTTGTTTATGATTTCTATATCATGTTGGCTTCTTGTCAAATGCAATGTCTTTATTGTCTGGGTTGGGCAAGTTACCATCTAAAACAGGACACTGCCTTGTATCCATAAGGGTTAATTTCCTTGCGAAAATTCACTGAAATATTTCTTTTACCCTCGTGTATCACTTTTACTCTGCTTATTGTAAATGAAAATCTTGGTCTTCTTGTGATTTCTTGGTCCTACTGTGATTTCTTATTGTCAATACCCTTGCATAATCTTCAATCACAAATAGCCATGCATTCTCTTGACATAAACAAAATAGAATACACTCACCAGCCTCCAAAGGTGGGATGACATAGAGGACAACTAAAACCTTGCACTCATCTTGCAATACTTTATTAACTGTGAATATTGCACTGAACGTACAATGAACAAACACAAAAATGTACTTGGTTTAACCGCGTTATTACTGCATCTTTGTCATCATTATGTTCTGTCAGCACCATCTATCGCTGTGGCCGATAATCTTTTGGCTGCTGAGCTGGTTCAGATCTTACACAGCCCCGAAAGCTCACATGGTCAAACCTGGGTCACCACTCCGAGGCGCTACTGGAGGGTGCTAAGGCTGCAAGGGATGGGTCCGGGGGAAGGAACTCAAGCTGTTGAAGTCAGGCCTTGCAGAGAGGTGTGGGGACCTCGACTCGCTCCTTTTCCGTCTTCACTTCCTGGCCACCATGAGGTCAACAGCTTTGCTCACCACTCACTCTCCACCATGACTTGCCTTTGCACAGACTGAAAGGGAAGGGCCCAGCTGCCTACGGATTGAAACTTCTACACCAAAAGTAATATTCTCACCTTATAAGGAGATTTTTCTTAGGTACTTATTCACGTGGATTGGGCGCTGATTACTGCAGCTGGCACATCTTACTTTGGTCTTATGATACAACCGTAGGCCACTGCATTTCTGTTCAGCAAACCCTTTACATGCATAGAAGATTTTTGTTAATATAGGCACAAATATTTTTATTTATTCATAACAAAATGTATCTGGACATATCTGCTTCACTGTTCCAGCCCCCTGAGATTTATCTCAGATCCAATATTTGATTCTATGCATATCTGTGCTACTCTAGGTTCCCTAAGTATTATCTAAGCCATAAGGCATGGTAGAGATAAAAATGCTTAATACACGATAAAATGTATTTTCCTTGTCCATTGTGGTTGACTTTCATCTTTAAAGTCCTTTAGCAGATAAGATGATTCAGTCAGTTTAAAATTCTGTAAAAGTTATACAAAAGTTTTGAGTTCAGTTTTTCCAAGGCATTTTGTAGAGCGTGTGGGGCCATCTAGCTCTCCAACACCAAGCTATTTTATTGTCAGTATTTCCCTTAACAGCAAGCTCGCTGCTGCGTCACACCAGGACGCTGAATCGGGAAGGCACAAAATACTGCCACAGAATTAGTCTCGGCGAACCTGCATGGTCCACTGATGGTCCCGTTCTCCTCCACTTGTGTCCCGGTCACGGACCTTTTCCTGATCGGGGCTGGTCACTTACAGACACCCTCATTATGTCTTCTGTGTCATTTCGTGGCTGATTGGTCCTTACGAGCCATAACTTTATTAGTAGTAAATGGAAAGGTCATCCTTGCTATCTATTCACCTCTTTATTTTCTTTTTGAGATTTATCGGCACAGCGCTTGCTAGTACTGCTACTGCCTCTTAATGCTCATTTTGCTGAAAGGTGCAGCAGTTTGGACAGTCCCAGTGTCCTAACCCCCATAACAGCTGCATACCCACATCCTCTCATAAATGTCCTAAGCACTTAGAAGCCAACACGTTTGAAAAATCATATAGCTGTTCTACTCACAAAGTGCAAAATTGTGTCATGGGGCTCATTTCAAGGAGTCCCCGGGGGACTGCTAGTGGCTTCACTGAGAACACCCAGGGCGCTAGTAAGCCCATTCTCTTGGACTTTTGTAGAGTCACTCGTAAGAGCAAGGCTCTGTTCCAGTTCCGGGCTTATGTGCTCCTTTGAAATCCTTGTAAACCTGCTCATGATCCCTGAGTTGGCTAAAGCAGGTGCTATGTTATAACCTGCAGAAGGCAATAAAAATCAAGGCTTTGTGGGCATTCGATTTGGTGAGATGTTTGTTTAGAATCACCTTATTATTTTGGTGTCTATTGAACCAGCATTAGTAACATTTTCAGATTATAAAATTTGAATATAAATATTGCCTATATGAGAAAAAAAGATATGAAGAAAATAAAATTGAATTCTCTACCACCAACACAAGCAGTTTTAACCAGTGGTGTGCCCAATAGCTAATGTAGCTGTGAAAATATATGATCTAGAATAAAGGTCATGATCAGTATATAAATTTAGATTATACCTTTTACTTAAAGTTATTTATGACAGTCTCTTTTAAATGCTATAAGATATCCTACAAAAAACATGGTACCAATGGTTGTATTATTCTTTACCATTCTCCCATTTCAAAAGTTGCCGTTACCGGCATTAAATACTTTTGTTGTCCATTTTCTAATATTGTAACTGTTTCCACAGAGAGAGTTCTAATAAACAAAACATTCTAAGTATGTGTTTGTATTTTCATAGAATAAATTATCAGTAGAAAAATTACTTAAATAACTGAAGCTACATTTTTAAACCTCCTTGTATAAAACTATTCTATTGGATTTTTTTTTTTTTTTTTTTTTTTTTGGCCTTTTTGAGACAGGGTCTCACTACGCAGTTCAGGCTGGCCTTGAGCTCACTTTGTAGCCCAAGCTGCTCTCCAACTCACAGCGATCCACCTGCCACAGCCTCCCAGGTACTGGGACTAAAGGCATATGCCCCCACGCCAGGCGATTCCTATTGGATTTTTAAGCATGTATAATTTTATGTCTTCATTGGCAGCGGTTATCATGTGTTTAACTACCATTGCTAACATTTTTAATTATAATTTTTTGAGTCAGTTTGCATTTTATAGGTTATTGGCAAAATTAAAACATATTAATTCATTGACAATTTGTATTTTCCCTTTGAAAGTTTTATAAACTACTATGCTTTAAGACTGAAGTTATTTTCCCCTGTTTACTTTCCTGTATCCTGTCCTGAATGGCATTTTCTGTGACTAACAAGACCACCCTATTTTCTTGTTTCTCCTCTTTTCCTCGTTTCAACTCGGTTCATCTTTTACCCTTTCTATGAGTTGTAATTTTGCTACTTTGTTCATGGTCTCAGTTGCTTCCTTTTTCTGTGGAGCTAAATAGCTGCCTTTTTAATTGGTGATGATTTTAGATCAAGGTTATTTACACTTCTGCTGTCTGCGGAAGTCCAAAGGAAGCAGCCTATTGAAATGACCACCGCTATCCATGACCTGGGATTGTTTTCATTCGTCGCATGTACCATAGTGAGCTCATACAAAGTTAGGTCCAAACTTGGTGATCTCCGCCACCATGCCCTCTCCTTGGGAGTTCAGCCCATGTGTATCGCACACACATACAGAAGCATTCACAATGCAGACAGACATAGTGCCTCAGGCCGGTCTTGTTAGGGTTTTAGATTTTTGCGTGTGCACGTTTAGTAACTTATCTGCAATCTGTCTCTTCCTTTCTGTGTTTAGTATAGCTACTTCATCTTTGTCAAAGTTTGTCCTTCCTTTAACTACATTTGCACATACAGAGAGCCTCTCACGCCTTCTTGGTTTCATTCTTCCTTGTACCACTAAGGGGCACTCGGCACATGGTGTGATTGACTGTTCATTGACTGCTTACACTATTTAGAAAAGAACTTTGTTACTCTGTTTACCGCCGTCTTCTTGGCACACACATCACTCCCTGGCATCAAACGGATATTCAGTAATTCTTTGTTAATGAAAGAATAAAATCAATCAATCAACAAATACTCTTACTGAAATCACAGCCACTAATGAGTACCATACTGCTTCTTGTTGGTTCCAGGGAAGTAATTTGTTTTTACTTCTGTGATTTATCTGTCACTTTGAGTTTTCTCAGAGTTTTAATTTGTTGTTATACTAGCCTTTGTTATAAGCAAGGGAATTTCACTTATATATACATACATTTTCTTTGTCTATTTCAGGGGCACATTGAACATAACTGAAGAAATCTACTTCCATTATTGACTTAATTGTCTTCATCAGGAACACCTTAGGGGAAATGTTCTGTTTTATTCAGCACCCAGACTGCTAGAAGCTCACGTTTTATATGCTCCCTGTCGGAGTTCCTGGTAAATTTCCCACGATTACTTATATAGCCTTTATATAGTCAAGGCACAAAATGACACAATGCGTCAGTTTCGTAGAACCCCTAACTCTTAGCCCACAAAACTGGATGGATCTCAAATACCTTCCTATTCTTCTCTACTCTCATTTTGTTTTCCCATATTCCTGAATTTACACTTCAGTATCTCTTCCCCAAGTATAGGCTCACCTAAACGTATCTTGCAGATAAAAATGGGAATGCTTAATTTCATTAGCTTATGATATTCTTATCTTAACTGCCACGCACATTTCCTTCCCTTTTGTTATTTCTTTGGCATTTTAAATAACAGGATGGGTTTTAGTGAAAGGAATGAGAATTAAATAGTTAGAAGAAATTACTAGTAAAAAACAACTGAAGTGTTCTCCATGACTTTTACTGAGTATGATAGCTACTCCAATGACCTCAAGGATATGGATAATCAATTTGCTTAATTTTAATATACCCATTAATACTATATATTACAGAAGTCATATACATTTCAAAATTCTTATGTTGACAATGCTAGACAATTGTTGTTTCTATGACAACATATAAATCTACCGCCAGTGGAAAGAGAAGAAAGATGATAGAAGGAATTATGTCAGGTGCAGTTCTGGAAAGGTATTCACATCTGAACATTATCCATAGTAGCCACGTGTCAAAATATGTGACCATTTCTGAAAAGTGTACCTTAAATCAGAGAAACATTGTTATGTAACATGTAAAACTCATAAGCTATTTGTCAAAGTAATAGTATTTGAAAATTTGAGATGCCAATGTACTTAATGTAATAAAATATAGTGAATATACTATATTCCTGAAAATCAAAGACAAATGAAGTCCAAATGGATGTACCAAATTACTACATATTTAAACTAAAAGGTACAATAATATAGTAAGTACACCAATATTAGAAAGCTTAAAAATAATATAACTAATATAAAATATTATATATATGTAGAAGATATAGCAAGATAAAAAGAGGAAACAAAATTCAAAATCATTTCTTGGGCTCTGTGAAAGATACAAGGTATAACGTAAGCTACATGTAGTTTATGAAAGCTCTGTGGAAATTTGTTTCTTAAAAACAACACTGTGTAGGTGAATGTTTATTTTCTCATTCTTGTACCTTACACATGCATATATGTGCATAATGTTATATATATTACAATTAAATCAAATCAGTTAAAGAAACTATTGTTACTTAGCAAAACAGGTTGATAAATAAATTAATAAGATGCCAGTTTCCAGTAGCTACTCAGGTCATTTTCTCTCACATTATTTCTCTTCTCCTTATCTCCGTATTTCGAATATATCAACACTTTCTGAAGCCTACAGAGAAAAATGTGTACAAAATCTTCATTATTTTCCTAATCAGTTGTATTTTAATAATATATCTTATAAATGCATCATATGATAGAATGTTCAAAGTACCTTATTTCTTACGTTCTTAATTTACTTTTTTAAAAAATGCTCTAAAACATTGATTTCTTCACAGTAACAAATATTATATCTCACTTGTAGAGGCAATTACAAAAATTTGAAACTTCAGTGAGAGAACATAAAACATAATTTGAACAGCTTCTTGCTGTTTTAAATAATAAGGATTTTATTTATTGGGGTGGTATCAGGAATTAAACTCAGGACCTCATGCTTGCCAGGTAGGCACTGCAGCACTGAGCTAAATCCCCAATCCCAAGGATTTTAAGAGAAGCTTTTCATTGAGTGACAGCTAAAATAATCAATTCTTTCACATCTAATGGCTTTAAGATTAAAGACAGTATAGATTTAATAAAATAAGGTACTTGGACTCACATAAGATTTCATACTCTAAATTTACTTTGCCACTTCGTGTGAGGGCCACAAGACCATTCTAATGTAGAATTTTCAGAGTAAGCAAAAGTTACTGTGAAGTCATGAGGAAACATATTCCCTGATAATTTTCTGCATGACAAGAGTCTCTCTTACCCTAGTAAGGGGACTCTTGGATACGTGGACTAGGGATAATCACCAGAAAGACAAAGGCACAATTCAAGCTTAGAACTTGCAGCCGTCCCTCACATGCTCTGAGAAGTAGATGGGGCCATGGACTGCTAGCAACTGGGCGTAATGATGCCATGACTTCTGGGGCTTAACTCTGGACAAGTGGGATCAGATTCCACCTCCGGGTATGTAATATCAGAATTTAGTGGATTTATAGGACATCTACTGTATGCCCACTGAGGAATTACTAGCTGTTTGTAGGGATTTGATACACATCTGGTATCAGAAATAGAATAGTGTGAGTGTGTTCAGTGTGACAGTAGGAAAAATAGCTTTTCTGTAGTGTTTTAAGTGACAGAGTAACGTCTCTCTCTGGAAGCAGAGAGGAAACCACAAGAAAATATTGTCTGAATACTGCAAGATAACATAGATTTTTATTTAGAGCACTAATCATGATACATACCTTTTGGCTATTAAAATAGGTTCACTGTCTACTCCATAGTGTTTTTTGGGGGAAAGTGTGGGATTTTTAGTTTTAATCTTTATTAGGATTATTTCTCCTGATACTTGTTTTAAATATGATTACTTATAATACCTGGATATAACTATAAAGCAACATCTGAGTAAGTTGATATTTATAGGTTTATTCAACTCAGTTTACTATTTCCATAGCAACATAGTAATTTCATGAGATGAAAAACCATATTTTCCCTAATAATAATTGATTTGATTTAGAAATTCTGCAAGTGATTGCTATAGAACCACATATAAAATGAGAACAAAGAACCCCAGCAAACATTAAGAGATTGATCTTCAACTGTGCCCAGCAGAGGTGCTCTTTGCTGAATTATGCTAGTATAAGTCATTCAACCATGCTACTTTGGAAAAAAAATACACAGAAAATAATTAGGAAAGGTATGTTTCTCTTCCTTTCTTTAATGACATTTGGAGATACTCCCTGTGTCTTATCTTACTGAAAATGAATATTTGGAGCCAGATACTATGGCCAGGAACAGGTTTCTTTTATTTTCTTTTTTATCTACCTCTATTTTTATTAATATGCATTTAATATCCATAATAAATATATCAATCGTGGGGATGCAGATACAAATCACAGTTTGGTCCTTTCTACTTTCCTCTCCCCCTCCCTTCCCTCAACACAGAGTTTTCCTGAAATTTAACTTTTCTTTGCGTATCATGGTTTCATCTAAAACACATGTGACTATTGACTAAGAACATACCCTGTAGTCATATTTTTCACTGACACTCAGAATTATTTTTCCAGGGAAAAACATATATTATTTGACTCAAGTATGATCAAAAGATTCTAAATTTTTTATCCTTTAGAGAAAATAATTCAAAGGCTAGGAAAAAAAGAGGGTTAATACATGAAAGAAAAAGTATAGAAGAGGAAAGGAGAGGAATACATAAAGGGAAAGAAAGGGATACTCTCAATATTTTCCAAACAGAGCCAGAAGGACCTACAGAGCGATATGCAGAAAGATATTTAGTGTGCAGGAATAGTTTGCATAGCTACGAAGGCGGAGAATGCCCAATCTCCAATCTGTAGGCTGGACCCCAAGAAACCATGATGACTCAAGACCAGATTCAGACCCTGGAAATCTAGAAGAGCCAATAGTATAAATATTTGTCTCAAATCTGAGCACCAGGGTTTCTGTTCTGTTAGAGGAAAATGCGGTCATCTTGCTGCAATCTGAGAGCAAGCTTGCTCTTCCTCAGCCTTTAAATTCTGTTCACATCCTCAACAGACTGGATCGTATGATTCCTACACACATAGGTGAGGGTGAGTACTTAGGCTGTTGATTCAAATGTCTGAGACCACCTGCTAGAATACACCTATAAATACTGTTTCACCCTCTGTCTAGGCATACCTTACCCAAAATTAATGTTGAAATTAAACATAGGGGAAGAAACACATCCTGGCCAGGTAGAAGGAAAAGCACTCTGAACAAAAGGTTCTTCCCATGATAAGTAACTTGGCAAGTCTGCCTCATGCATGTGCTACAAGCTTCACTCTGCTTAAACCACGGGTATTAGAGGACATAGCCCCTCTGAGTAGAATGAGACTTGAGGTGGAAAACATCTCAATGTAGTAAAGGGCATTTTTAAAAAATGATCTTTTTTCTCTGTCAGGAAATTAATCATCTTTCCCCTATCTTGTGACTGACTTTCACTGTGTAAGCAGTCCTTCCTTGGTGCACCTTTCTGAGAAGGGAAATTGATGATCACTACTAGTTAGCACTGCTCACAGTCCATTAGGAGGAAACTAAGTCATGAGATGTGAGTACCCATGTTCCCCGCAGTCCCCATTTCAATCTCAGGTTCAGTGAAGTGTTTTCAGTGTTATGGCATCAATTTGGTCTATTGCCGTTTAAACACCTTTCTCTGATATTCCGAGCTTATTTTGTGTGAGGCTTTGCCTTCTCCCCTTGATCTCTCCACCTGTGCTTTGGCTATCTTTGCACATACATGCAGTCTTGAAAAGACCTTAAATTTTTCTTATTCTAGCATGATCATCATCTCCCTTATATTCTATATATCTGTGAATCACAGGAAAAGAGGAAAATTTCCCTACAATCGTAAGCAGGTTGCAGTAATTACAAGTTCCAACGCAATAATTGTTTACAGCCATTAAGAAACGGGAGCTTAATAACTAGAAGTGTTTGCTTTTACCTTTCTGTAGGATTTCATATATGTAGTGTTATTAAAGTCTACATCAATGTTTTCCTTCTGACAATATTAGATATTAGAAAATTTGAAAAATATTCTATGTGTGAAAAAATCTACAAATACTAGAAAATCATACCACTTATGGCTTAATCTACACAACAGATCTTTTTAGTCACGAATAGAATTCAGTTTTGATAATAACAGAGTAGTTTGTACTGGAATAGTCTGTCCAAAGATGGTTACAAAAATTGGACTAAATGTAAGAACAATTATTTGAGACACTGTACAAATATAAAAACTGAACTAAAAATTGGTGGAATTGCTTTAAAAAAGGCAGAATCTGTGTTTGTGTCATGATTGTTATGGTTTGTGTCTGAACACCCTCCACCTGGCCTCATTTGGTATGGGATTGGCTTTTCAAAGGCCGCTGAATCTACAGTTTGTGACTGATTCAGGTAAAACGCTGGGATTTAGGGTGTGCGGGCCACACAGGCCCTAGGCCAGGGAGCCTGCTTACAGTGTAAGGGGCAGAAGGAGGCTTGCTCTGCCCTCCTCCTCCTGCTTTTGTTGTCCTCTGTTGCCGTGAATGGTTGCCCCTCTGCCAAGCCGCCCTGCCGTAGAGCCAGCTGATTATGGACCGTAATCTATGCAAAGTGTAAGCTAAATAAGCCTTTTCTCCTTTCACCTTTGGTGTTGGACATTTTGTCTCAGTAAAGAGAAAAGTAACTAAGAAAACTACCTAACAAATTACCATGAATACAGCTGCTTATACCAACATATATTCATAACCTTTGTGGTCCGAAGGTCAGACGTGCAGGCATAGAATGCATGGACTGTGCTCAAACTTTCAGAAGATTGATATCAAAGCATTAGCCACTTGTGTTCTCATCTGAGGCTCAGTGTCCTCTTCAGGTTCGTTCAGACTTTGGAGGGAGTTGGTGCCTTGCTGCTTGTCCTTGGGAGTTTCTCTGACTTCTAAATGTTACTTTTGCGTCCAAGCCGCACACCTCCCTTTCTTGGGGAAGGCCAGCAGTGAAGGACTCTTGGCTCCAAAATCTCCCCTACAATTCAGATCTCCACCAGAAACGACTTCCAGTCTTCTTAGAAAGCTTATCTGATTAGGTCAGACCCTCTAAGGAAAACCTTCTTTTCTGAAAGTTAACTATTCTATGTGATGTAACCTAGGCCAAGAAGTAATATACCATCATATCCACCACCCCAGGGTTACACAGACCATGTACACATGGGGGCAGTTATCTTCCTGGCAATGTAACATTCTACCAACTGTGGAACTGCTCTAGGTAAATGTAAATTTACATATTTCTTCCACGGGAGTAATCTAAGACAATGGGTGTTAGCGAGGCGGCTGTTACTCGGCCTTATTGACTTGAAATGTGAAAGGAGAAAGGTGAGAGCTTCCTGAATCCCTAAAAGTTCAGGAAATAAATTTCAAAAAGGAAAGAGTTATAGAAAGGAGCAAAAGAGTGTTTAATTCAAAATTTTGTTAAAACTTTGGTTAACCCTATAACCTGTAGATGGTAAACAGTATTGATTTTCAAATTTTGAATCAGCCTTGCATTTTGGAAATTGACTACATTTGGCCATAATGTGTTATCACGTTTGTATATTTCTGAACTTGACTTAATATTTTGTTAAAGATTTTACATCTATATTTAATGAGAAATATGGATCCGTAGTTTTCTTTTTGTGCTATCTTCCCATGATTTGTCATTAAGGCCATATTAATCTGAGAAAATAAATTATAGATGGTTTCCTGTTCTCTTAGTGAGAAGATATTATGAATAATTTGTTGTTGTTTCATTTGAACTGTTTAAGATTCATTTAAAGAAGAAGTAACAGGATTAGCAAAGTTTAGAATGGTTTCTCCAGGGTAGCTGTATTGACCCACAACTTTTTGGGAAAAATTTTAACTGTAAATTTATTCTGAATGCCTTGTGTGTTTTGTAATTTTCTTTTCCCCGGCTGAATGAAAATCCAATAATTTCCAATTTTGAGCAACCTCCTTAAATTACTGAGTTTATAATTCTTCAGTGGTGCTTCCTGCCTACTACAAGAGAGTCTCACATATGCAGCTTGTACTTCAATCAAATACTCAAAGACACCCACATCAGTTTCTGGAAAGAGGTCATGGGCAGCATTTTCTTCAATGATGCCTTGTTTTACCAATTCCAACCACCTCGGCCTCCGCAGATTCCAGGCTGTCTCTTTAGCTCAGCCAGGGCATTATGCTCCATGTGGGATCCCTTTTCTAGGACTCCGTGTCAATCAATACCTGCTGGCCAAAACCATTGAGTCACATCTGGGTTACTTCTCTCAGACATCACATCTCTATGTTGCATGCTGCTTCATATCTAAAAACAGCTACTTTATATGTTTTGTCCAAAGATTTAGTTACCTAGGCAAGGAGATTTAGCTCAGTAGCCAGTGCTGTCTCATGGCCAGAAGGCAAATTTATTAAATTTTATTACGTTAAAATGATCTGATTCTGATGGTTGATATAGCTGTTGATACTGTAAGTTATGCTTTTCAGTTTAATTTCAGTTTAGATGTAATAACAGGTGTGTTAACAACAGGTGGAAGTCCCATGCCCTTGAATTGAGCTATCTCTCCTCTGTATTTATTAATGGGCTTTCTATACTGACAGAAAGTTTAATATGCTTTTAGGTTTAGAAGAACATCAAAGTAGTCAGGTTTTCATTGTTAGTACAAAACTCACACTTACAATTTAAAATTTGTAATTTATTTTACAAAACTCACATTTGTAATTTATTTTGCCTCACAATTTCAGAAGTTTCAGTCCATGACTGTCTGGCTCCAAAGCACAAACTGCACAGTGGAGTGGTGTGGCAGGGAAGCTGTTTTATTCATGACGTCTGGGAAGCAGAGGCAGGGGAGGAGCCCAAGAATAAAGGCAGGCAACCAGGCAGAGAGAGCAAGGGCCCTCCATGACCTGCTTCTTCCCTCTAGGTCGGGTCTCCTAATAGCCTGTTGAGCTCACTATCCAATCACTTCTCCAGGACGCTCTGAATTCAGTCAGGTTGACAATCAAGATTAACTAACGCATTCCCACTGGGCAGTATACAGACAGAGCTTACAGAACTAAAACCACTTTCCCAAGCCTTCTTTCGTGGATATCTACCACCAAAGGCCGGAAGTGATGTTTGGAGGGAATCACTCAGCACAGCTCTGTGAGAACTCTGGACCGCCTCTCAGCCCCACTTCGTCAACACTAGCACAGTTGTCAATAGTGCCTACTGTGAAGCCTTCTGGATTAATGCCTTGCAGCCCTCATCTTTGTGTGTACCTGTGAAATTCAGCTCTTTGCCACTCCTCATCCTCTATCTCTAGTCCCCATTTGTTTCTGCAGATTTTCTTCTCAAACCCATGCTCCACCCTCCAACACTTACTTTCCATCACAGCCTTGGGAACTTGTGCCACATCACTGGCAAACCCTCTTACGCCCCTGAATTATTCCTTTAATAAGTTTTTTCACTTCTTACATTACTTGAAAGCTAGGATTTTATGCAAAGGCACCGCCTGCACTACAGAGCCAGTGTTGAATACTTTTACTCTGGTGCCATGCTTTCCTGCTATGATTTGAGATAGGACGATGTCCTTTAACTTTAATTTTTTTACACTTAACGAAAGTCATTTGATCTGCTTTCTTTATAAAATCATCTAGTTTAGAATTCCATGTCCTAGGATTAACATGGTGTTCCTTTTGCTGTGGGTCAGCAATAGACTGCAAGGTCACTTCCCTCCTCATTCGTCAATGTACTAACTTCTGAATCACTGTCTTTCTCTCCTTACATAACATGTCTTATTTGTCAGTGACACCATACTGATCAAAATGAGCTCCTCAGGACTCTGACTTAGCCCTTCTTAGTCTTCTCTCTTCTGATTATGTTATTCTCTACGTGATTTTCCCTTTTCCTTTCACAGTCATGCAACAGACTTTTCATTCTGTTATTGTCAGTGATGCCCTTGCCTCAATCACCAACATTTCATTTTCCTTTCTTCTCAGTCCTAGTTCAACAAGTTCAAGAGAAACTCCATCCCACTGGAACCTACACTCTACTGACACCATATTCTTTTACTCTGTCTCATCCTCTTATTTCCTCTCCTTGGTTAAGAGTTACAATAATTCTATATGCTGTATAATCTCAGTTCTCTGTTCATTCCCTTCCTTCATCTAAATGTACTGCAAAAACAATTGATTAAATCCAAATCTCCACTGTTCCTGCAGCTGCTTCACTGAACTCAGGAATGGCGAGGGAAGAACAAAATCACACTGACTGACCTTGGTTATTTTCACAGGTAATACGTCACATATTTTAGTGTTAAAACTGGTACACTAGAAAATGAAAAGCAATGTAATTAGTGATTATGAGGGGCATAAATCATGACTGTCTAGAGAAAACTGGGACTGTTTTGGACAAATTGATGAGTGGCCAGTCAAAGTTTTGGTGATTTTCCCAGACTTCTGAATAGGCTGATGGAACCTCTTTTGTGTAATTAACCTCATTCAAGGCCTTCATTGAAATAATTCCATCCTCCCTCCTGCATAATTTCCTCTTTACAAAGGACTGTAATTATCAGTGACCTTTACACTAGTACATCTAATGGTCAGTTATTGAGCTCATGTCACTGTACTTCTCAGAAGGTTTTGATGAATTTCTCACTCTTCTCCTTGAAGCATTTCACTTGATGTCCAGAACACTTTTGGATATATCTTTATTTCACTAGCTGAATGTATCCAGAATCATTTAAGGGTTTCTCTTAATCTCCCAGAATCCTGAAATTTAGGTACCCCAGGGAAAAATCTTTGGTCTCTTTGGTGACTTAATCTTTGTCCTTACTGTTATATATTATCTAGATATGGATGGCTACACGTGTGTCTCTAGGCAAGCTCTGTCTCATTAATATAAGAAATTTGAATTTAACTGCTTAGTTCTTCAGTCTGGATGTCTAAGTGGTATATAAATGTAACCAATTTCAGATTTCCAAATATAAAATCTTGACTTCTCTCCTGTCTTTGTTCATTGTAATCCTCCTGTTGTTTAAACCAAAAGCTTAGACTTAATTTTTCCCTTTCTTTTCTTCTCCTTAGTCTGTGTAAAAAAATCTACCACCAAATCATTTCATTTTAAACTCAAAATGACTTACAGTCTGACCATATATTGCCATCTTCCCTAATACTAACCTTTCCTAGTTCATATCATTACTAATCTACATTACAGCTATAGATCACCACACTCTCTTCCTTTTACTCTAAGTCTAGGAAACATGGCATCTACAATACAGTTTTAACTTAAGCATTGTCAAAACTCTGCTTAAAACTTTTTACAGACTTCATATTTTACTCAGAGCAATACATAAAGTTCTTAAAATGGTTAAGTTATTTCAGTGCCTTTTAAACTCTGCCCCATTATGCCTCTGATATGGCTAAGATTTCCAGATGAGTTTGTTCTAGTTTTGATTACTACTTCTCAGGGGTACCCAGAAAGCATCCCCTACCACTGCTTGCATTTACTGTTCTCCTTACAAGGAATAACTTTGTCCCAGTTAGCCAAGTATCCCAGAAAATAAGATTCACCTCATCACCTTAGTCTTTAATTAGATGTGCCAGCTCAGGAGCTACGTTTATTGCACCTCCAGCTGTGGACATTGTAATTTCCATAAGATTACATTTTATGAGTTTTTCCACTGTTCCAGTTCTAGCCTCCCATGGGTTTACAGTAAAAAGTTATTAAATAAATGAGTGAACAAGTTAACACAGTATTTCTCTCTTTTTAAACCTTGAAAGCTTCGTGAATTTACAATAAAAAATAACAGTTGAAATTGACACTTGATGTTACAATCTAAATTTAGCCCAAGTGACTGGGCACAACAGTGCAGTTTAAAGCAGAGAAAATAGTCTGTCATATTTCTAAAGAGTAGGTGTTCTGAGTGGGCTGGGAAGAGGAGCCATTACTGGCATTGATTCTATTTTTCTATGACTACTGCCTGACCTTTCTTACCTTCAGACAGAGAAGAAATCAAGGGCCAAATCCCAAAGATGAGACTTGGACCCACTGTGAATGAACTCTGGGAAAGGACTTACCCTACATTAAATTCTGATCCAGACATTAGTTAATGAAACATTTACTTAAATTTCATAATCACCTAGTTAGGTAACCAGAATGACAAGTCTTTATTTTTTATTGTGAACAAGAATATCTTTATTTATTAATCATAATGTAGATGTTTTGATACCACATGTAGATATTTTATTCAGTCAATTTACAATGAGACCCAGGAATCTAAATTTAAACAATCCGGGGCTGGGGATGTAGCTCAGTGGAATAAGCGCTTGCCTAGCAAGCGCAGGGTCCTGAGTTCGATCCCCAGTACCGCAAAAAAATAAATAAATAAATAAATTTAAACAATCCACTCAATTACTTTTTATACCAGCCAAGTTCTACAATACACAAAGGCTCACGGAAAGGTTTCCAAACAGAGTCCAACACAAGTGAAGAATATTTTGTCAAGAGTGTCTCTTTTTAATTTCTCTGAAGAATCTATGGTTATAAAATACAGCATGTTATAAACAAAGAAATTCTTAGGGCATCCTTGTATTTTACATCAGAGACATATCTAACAATAACATGATAACTAATTACTGAAGAAAATGTTAATTGTCTTGATTATCATCTATTTAAGAATTGATCATAAATTTGAAATGAAAATTAATCCACATGTTTAAAATTGGCATTTCTAAACACCAGCTCCACAGAGGGGAAATCACTTAGTATAAAGCACAACGCAAGTCAAGCCTAAAAATCCCAATGGGGTCCATTACATTCAAAAGGCAGGAGATTATCGATAATCAAAGAGATTTGTACTAAAATATTAAACACAAGTTAAACAACAGACAGTGAATATGAAATTTAAGAAAGAGTTTTGACTATAACAGTGATAAATTAATAATGTAACTGATAGTGTTAATTTTGCTACTGACAGAACTTATTTTCATCTGTAAAATTAGTGAATCTGGCTGAACATTTGCTAAGTTTCCCTCCTTTCCAAAGGTTTATTTTAAATATAATATGTTTATATTGTAAAAAGGTTCAATTCATAAAAAAGTATAAGATTTATAAACTCTGATAATTACATAAAGTAATTTTATTGATTTCTTATACTATTGATACTAGAAATCTCACTATAAATTTATGGAAACTAGTATTATAAATTGGTATTCTTCATAATTATGAGTATTTGTCCTAAGAGTAAAATGTGTTCAAAGAATGTATCAATGAACTATGATTTTGCCAGCAACCTAGTACTGATAGAAACCACAAATCTTCTAAATTAAAAAAATATATATATGTATAACTTGAAAACCAAACCAATGTCCACTTGCTTTAGAAGCCTTAAGACAAAAGCTGGTAAAAATCTTGTCTGCTGATTGTATTAAAACAAAAGGAAGAAGTAAAATTCTTAGAGAAAAACCACTAGCACTAACCACATGGAACCTGGAAATTATACTAATGTGACTCCCAAGTGAATACTAGGAATTGGATTTCAGAAAAAAGAAATCTATATAAGTCTCCTTAAAATCTTGTTCCCACTTTTATGCACATATGTAACAATTCGGAAGAGTAACACTGAGTTGGCTCAGAAGGCCCTAATTGTTCCTTGACTTCCTTCAGGGTTTCCCGTAGTAATTTGGAAGCTAAAATCAGTTTATAGAAAATCCCAAGAGTTCTTTGGACATTTCCTTTTAATCCTGACCCCAGTGAGCCCTCAGCAATGCTCTTCAGTAATGGTGAAGCCCCCTCCTCTCTTGTACAGCCAGGTAACCTGGCAGGAGTAACTACTGACCACTTTGTCACTGAGATACCATTATAAGATATTAAGATCTCATTACCACTTGTACATAGAGACAAGGGAGCAATGACTCAGATTTATCGTAATTCATGGACACACTTTAGATGTTAAAAGATCCTTTTACTAAATTCATTCTTGTTTTAAAGTCAGAAATTACACATTTGTTTTGAATAATTGCCTAAAGAGTAGCAGGACTTTGGCCTAGGTCATGAAGAATGGGTAGATTTTGAACATATCAAAAGTGGTTAACACATAAAGCCAAAAAATAAAAGAACAGTGGCAAGAGAGCAAAAAAACACTGTAAGAGTGTGAGCCAGTTATATATGTTAGTGTCATTTTAAAAATGAAAGATTTTTAGGGAAAAAATACTGCCCATTAAGCTGAATAGCTCGCAAAGTCCTATTACAGCTCCAACACAAGGTGCTGCGCAGGGCAGTGGACGAGGAGACCTAACAGCTGTGCTGCTGGTGACCCGAGGTTTAACAAACCAGAGCTCAGCTCGGGCGGCCTGCTCATCCCGCACGGTCTCAACCTTTGCTTTTTGTGATCATGGTAAATCAGACCAAGTGAGTCAGGCTGCCACTGTAACAAATGCCACAAAGGAGGTACCCTTCACTTTGACTGTCACATTAACATTCAGAAGCACTGATTTGTTTAATAAATGTCCATTGGAAAAAGTGAAAAATATGGAATGGATAGTTTCCATTTCTCACCCTTCTCCTGTAGCCCAGGAGCACCTCACTCTTTGGAACATTTATCTCATGCTGTGAACTGACAGCCAGTCTTCATCCTGCAGTTCTTTGTAGATAAGGACAGTTGATGATCTTTTGCTTTTGGCAAAGAATTAATAGTGCATTAAATTCTATAATGCACTTTCTCTTAGGAAACAGTTGCCTTTCAGTTTCTTAATTCGTTTTTATGGTAATACTTGATATTTGCATGGGTTAATAGATGACTTCTATCTTCAATTAGCCAAAATTAGATCTCCTCTAGTTTTAGAAATGTATGTTGTTCCTGGGACCTCTGGGAAGACCCAAAGTAGTTAAGAAGCCATGTATAAAATTCATGTGTACGTTTCTTAATCCCGGAAGAAAAAAAACACTGACTGACAGAATAAGTAAAAGAAAAATTATTGCGTGATTTGTACTTTTTTTACTATAAATGTGAAGGGCCCTTATGATGTGCCACAACTATACTCATCCTAGACACCTACGAGATGATATTTGCTAGGACTTGTATAGAGTGTTTCTGAGTGTCTACAGCGTGAGATTTTGCATATTTTGGAATGCAATACCAGTCATGTCTCTTCCCTTTCACTGTTCTTCTCTGAGAATGCTGAAGAGGGGCGTGGCACGGCCTGTCAGCCAAGTAATATGCTTACAACGTGACAGATTGTTGAACCCAGACCAACAGTCGTTTAATAAAATGAAAAGTATTCTAAAACTATGCTGACTATGTATCATGTCCACATATAAAGCCTTGCTTTTAAATTCTTTTTCAATTTTCATCTTAGCTAAGAAAATACCCTCCCAATATTTTACTTAATTTATTTTAATTCTTTTGCTTTCTATTGTGAAAATGCATAACTCAATAATTTATTAGTTTCTGGGTAACATTTTGACTCTTCTCTGTAATTTTTTTCTGTTGTCTTTTTCTTCTAATATATATATTCATCTGCTTGAGTAATATCTTCTGGAGTAAACTAATATGCTCTACCTAGGGGTTTAATTACCTGTACACTGAATAGCAGATTGGGCAGTTTATCTGCTTGAACTCAAAGTGAACCTGAACCTTTAAAGCTGTTACTGGGACTAAACTGCTGGTGGAAGTAAAAATGCACATCCCTCTTTACACATGAAAAGCAAGAGCAAGCATTTCTAAAAATTGTAACTAAGAATTCAGGATCATAAATCTGTTTAAAATTCCAGTATGGAATCAAATGACTGTTAAAAGTGTAATATCCTAAAAATTTAAGTACTATTAAAGAGACCAAAATATTACAAAGATTGAACACTTTAAAAAAGAAAGAAGAATCTTTACATAGGGAGATAAGTATAAGAATTTTACACAGGAAACCTTTCTATAATTGAATTGTATTGTTAAGCAGTTTTAAAAAGTGTATCTCTATACATAGAGAAAATAAAAACATGAAATTCTAGTTCTGGTGATAATGAAGCAGCATTTATCCGACTAATGTTCCTTTTAATGACAGTTACTAAGTGAACAGGGACCTTTTGGAAGTGATGGGACAGAAAACAGAGAAGAGCCAAAAGGAAGGCCCTGCCAAGCACAGTGCTGCACACCTGAGGTCTCAGAGTTCGGGAGGCTGAGTCAGAAGGGTTGCTGCAAGTCAGAGGGCAGCCTGGGCTCCACAGTGAGTTCAAGGCCAGCCTGAATTGCAGAGTGAGACTTTGTCTCAAAAAAAAAAAAAAGAAAAATCAAAACTGGAAGGCAGTTTGACACTCGAAGGAAGAATAAACACTTTTGACGCCCAAGGTGACATGGATTTTGCACAGAGGGAACTGCGCACTCTATGGGGTTCTCTCTCCATAGGATTCAAACCGTGAGCCTGATTGACCTCTTATCATAAACACGTGGGGTTGCCTGACCACATGGAAATCCGACTACAGAAACCAGGGGAATGACCAAATCATACCAGAGAACAGCCCTAAATCTGTGTAAAAACTTCTGCTCAACACATGGTTAACGCCTGAAAATTTCATACATCAGCAAGATCCTAAGTTGGTCAATGAAAAACAAAGTATGAAACATACATTGAGTTTATGCCCACCCCAGAGAAGGTAAGATCGCCTAAAGTAAGTGTTAAGGAAATCCCTTCTGTCTTCTGTCGCCAGCACAAACAGCACTGCCTTACGTACAAAATTTGCATCCCCACACTAGGAATTCATTGTAGGGTTTTGGGCAACTTGAGATGGAACCACCCTAATAAAACAAAACTAAGGGTACAGAAATCCAGAGTTACCCCTTTTAAAATTATTACCAGAAGAATGAAAAGAAGCCCAAGTTCATATACTATATCAGAGAAAATTTCCACTATGTGACACAATTATTATTCAATAGAGAAGTAGAAAAATTGAAGTGACCATAAGCCAGACATGCTGGCACGTACTCATAATCCCAGAACTCTGGTAGGGCGAGGCAGGAGGATCGCAGATCTAAACCTGGAGTGTTTCACCGATTAGGGGACGAGAAGTATGAGGGAAGGGTAGAGAGTAGCTACTCAGTCTTCGCTAGATGAGTCCAAAGAAGGGTGAGGGATTGACTGTTTTCACCAGAAGAGATGCAGCTTCAATGTTACATGATTCATGCATGTACTAACACGTAACATGCTATCTCATAAATATGTACAATTTTTACATCAATTCAGAAAAGAAGAAAAGTTTACCAGTGAAGCAAAATGCAATAAAGAGTGTTTCTATCTCTCATCTTCTTGGGATGATAAGAGACTGATTTCAACTGGCTCCAAGTTAGAAAACTACATCCTGGCATAAAGATAAGAGAATTATAATTTTCCTTTAAAGTCAACTAACCAATACTGACATCAATGAATTTTGTATGAACTGTGTTGAAAAATGGTACTAATAAGTTCTCTTATTTGATACACAGTGCTCATTTGTCTTCAGAACATTTGTGAAATACTGGATCTGTTTGACTCTATACAATAAGAGTTTTTGGTGTCTTTTAATCTCTGTGAATTGCTTCCAGCTCATGCTGTATGTGCAAATGGTATTTACTCAAAAATACAACTTTTCCTTTCTACTTTGTGACTAGGTCTTGTCTGTCACAGGATACTCTGATTTTAATTCTATTTCCCTGGAAGTACACACCTAAGCAGAGTGCTGCAAAGCCACAAAGTGACACTGGCAGGACCACGTGGTAGGGGATATTCTGTAGGGTTTGGGTATTTACAGCAAACTTTTATCATTGGTAGATAGAAAGCTAACAAAGAATAAATTATATAAATAATTTGAAAGCACTGTGATATGCATGGTGACATATAAAATATGTTTCATATAAGTAATGAAATATAAATTAATTTTATTAAACACCACATCATGTAATTGTAGATACTCATTCCATTCAAGTAAATATAGAATAAAAACTGAGTCATAAAGTAGTCTTGGTAAATTATTTCAAATAATGAAATGTGTTCTCTGACCAAAATGTAATTAAAATTAAAATAAATAGATTTATAGAAAAGTACCAGCATGTAAGCAATATATATAGATACATATAAATGAGACACAGATCAAAGAAAATACACATACTTTGCAATTATAAAAGGGAAATGTAAAATTTTACATTTTGTTAGAAAAATGTATTAAATTCATTTAAGCATCAATCTTAGGGCCAGTGACATAGCTCAGCAGCACAGCGCCTACCTGGGCAGTTCAAGGTCCTGAGTTTGATTCTCAATACCAACAAAAAACAAAGAAAAGAAAAAAATGAACCTCAAATATAAAGAAATAATAACAAACTAAGCCAGAGAAAGAGAAATCACAAGGAGAGCAGAGATTAGTAAAGTGAAAGCACTGGGGACAATGAATGAAGTTATAATTTGGCCTTGTGAACTGTTCTTAAATTATAAATATTTACACAGAATAATCACAAAAAGAAAAAATAAATCTTTTACATAATAACTGAAGGGATATTCTTTCAAACCATACTGATATTTATGAAGCTAAAGGAGGAAATTCTATGAACAAATTCAACAGTGAAATTTATAGTTAGATAAAATGGACGATTTCTTTCACAACAGCCCTTGATTGCTGAAAGAATACCTGTCCTCAAGACACCATCATTTAGAGACTCGAACGAAGAAACTATGACCCTTCTTACTGTGCCATCTGTATGTCTGAGTCCTCCCGCTCCACTCCGCATTGTGTAGCAATAAAGTTCATTCGTTTAAATATCACACTTCATTTCATTGATATTCTGATCATTTTTACTCTCTTTATATTCACACCTGCTCAACTAATCCACTACTGTATCCAATAATTTAAATTTGGTTTCTATGTTTTTCATTTCGGATCTGGATCTGTCTTTATAGGTCTGACTGCTTCTTTCAGGCTGCTAATTGATGGTGCAAATATCAACTTTGAACATAAAAATTTTTCTTGGCTGCCTGATATCTAAAACGTAAAAGACATAGCCCACATAGACATGTGAGAGCACTTCATACATATTACATTAGATATTATAATGTGTGGTGTGGGTTAGTACAAATCTAATTCCATTCCAAGTAGATAAACATCGTGCCACTGTAGTGATTTAAAATTGAAATAGTGATACTTAACATCAAAGTAGAATCTTAACATCTCTCAGGTAAGCCCTGCAAATTATGCTAAAACTTGATCTATCAAAATTAAGAGCAGAATGGTTACAGAACAGCCTATGGACAAAGGTACTGATTCAGTCTTCAGTAATAAAAATCACTACTGTGAAATTGTGAATCACTACCCCTTTTCATATAAACTCACAAGAGGAAAGGGAGCTTTATAGTTCTCTTAATTTGCCTCCTCTCTCACCAGTTCCAGAGACAAAATTACACTCACCCATCAAGGAAGAAGCTTATTGTCACACCAACTAGAAATAACAGCGATGAGCACTCAGCTCTTTGTGGGGATCTTTGTGGAAACCTTCACTTACAAAATCCCTTTGAGCAAACTCCACTAACAAGTGGTCTGTCGTTATTTCTGTGCCATATGGAAAAAAAACCCAACATTTCCAGTTTTTTAACTGAGTAAAATAACTAGTGCCTTTAATAAATAGTAAAAATTTCATTAAAGAGAACCATTAAACCCTAATTTAGTAAAAAAAAAATCATATTATGAAGCAAATATGTGTCGCCCATTCTATTTCAAAAGCTCATAGACTTCACCTTAGATAACTGACTACAGCAAAAAATTCCACAAATTAACCATTTACTTTGAAATGTGCAAATTATTTATCCCGTTTACTTTTTACAGAAATATAGATTTGCCTGGCATCGTGGCACACAACTGTAATCTCAGATTCCAGAGGCAAACCAGGTGTGGTGGTTCACGCCTGTAATCCTAGCACTCGGGAAGCTAAGGCAGAAGGATCGTTGTGAGTTCAAGACCAGCCTGGGCTACAAAGTGAGTTCAAGGCCAGCCTGAACTGCATAATGAGACCCTGTCTCAAAAAGGCCCAAAAAAAAAAAAAAAAAAGGCAGAGGCAGAAGCAGAAGGATCCCTAGAAGTGTGAAGGCAGCCTCAGATACATGTAAGAGGAAGACCAGCCTAAACCACATGATGAGAGCCTGTCCTTAAAAGACTCCCCCAAAACCATACCCACACAAACAAGAGCCCAGATTTCAGTAATAATGGACTGTCCTTAAACCGCATAAGCAGACTGTTTGCCAATAGCCAACATGTAAGAAATATGAGATTGAATCACTCAAAGTTACCACGTTTGAGGCACAAGGTTGATAAAATTTGTTTTGCTTTGGTTAAGCCATGACAAAAAATAAGCTGAGGTTAACTTTTGAAGGAATGAAGAGATCTATATGATTTCCAGTTGCAAATTCTTATGTTACACATACTCTGCAAAACAGATATATATATATAATATATATATCACACATATTACATGTATATTATATATTGCAAACACGTACTAATTTTCAAATAGTAGAAAAACCCACCTGAAAATATGGGCTGTGATGAGAAAATGACGTGTTACTACCCAAACATGCCAGTAAGAAGCCTAGCATATTTCTAGAGACTGCTCTCTGCGGAAAAGTACGTACGGCCCCATCTACTGTAACTATAGTTTATTTAATTCCTTGAGCCCTGAAAAAAATTATTGACATTAAGTCACATATGAGACAATGGAAATGTAGGTATAAGAGAAAAATCATGATTCATTGTTTATGAGCATTTAAAGATCTTACAGGATGGTGGGTACTTTTCATGAGGATGGGGGACTACATTATTTATATTTAGTTAGTAAAAATTGCTTCACTTAGAATGTCCTGATCTTATAGGGAATGTGAAAAGACCGTGCTCATTGTAGTATTAGCAAGGCACACAACCTATGGAGCATTTCTGTCAGGAAACATTAGTGAAAGGAAAGGAAATGATTGCTACCATCAACAGAACACATCTCACACCTATGGTTCTGCATGTTTGCTCTATGAATTAGCTAACTGATGACTGATTCCATGAGCAGTTTCCACATAAAAAGGGGTCTGGGCACATTGGGGGAAGAACAGAAGGCACTGCTCAAACTGCTGCAAGCTGGTGGGTTGACACTTGAAGAGAGCTGTTATACCCATAACCTGAAGCTTCCCAAGACAATCCGTGCAGGACGTGCATAGAGGTGCCATCAAAGGGATCGGTGGCAGCAGGCTGGGACTGACAGCAATGAAACATTCTATCTCAAAGACATTTTACTCTCACAGATGTTAGTTGGATGCCAGCGGGCCTCTAGATTCATCACAGTCTTGTTTTTAGTTACTTTTAATTTCAAAAAATTATCACATTTGCAGAACCTAATGATGACGTTTATTGTGGGGGACTGGTACATGCACACAGTGTGCCTTAATTTTTGTTCCTCTTTTTCACTCCTTCTCCCCTTCTGCTCCTGCCCACATCATCCAACTCTTGGTCCCTTCCTGTCTGCGCCAGCCCATTTCGCCATGTCTCCCTCTCTGTTCTTTGTCACCCCCTTTCCTTCACTCTCCTCGTTCCTCCCTCCCTTAAAAACACCTCCTTGCTTCTTCTTAAGCTATCTCCTATTTTGCTCTTTCCTTTATAGTGTTTATATTTCTTTTTAAGAAATAAAAAGAGGAACCATGCAGTATTTCAGTTACTTAAATAATTGTCTTACTTATTTCACTGAACCTTGTGGTCTCAGATTTCTCCATTACCTCTGAATGCCTCCTGCTTATCTTTTGTGGACTAAAGTGTGAGCTTTCCTAAGTGAGCTTAGTAGTTATCTTATATGGCTACTCCCCAGTTAAACCAATGTTGTAGTTAATGACAACCTGGTGTAATGTTCCTAAACATCTACCCTTTTATCCCAAGGGATGACAGACACACAGTACAATTCATTTATCTTTGAAAACATAAAGATATAAAGACCATTTTTACACTGCTTATGTATCTTATATTTGAGGCTATATCGCTATCATAAGTTTATGTTAAAACATTGCATGTAACACAACTTGAAGAGAATACAGTATCTCATGTATATGTGTCATATTATCACACACCTACTGTCGTCTTCAGCTCTCTGAAGCACACCTTTCGAGGCACATCACGCTTTCATCTGTTGTAATACATGAAGGGTCACTTGGAAATTCAAAATTGCCAAGCGAATTTTCATATGGTTCAGATTTGTATATGTGTGTGTGTGTGTGTGTGTGTGTGTGTGTGTGTGTGTTAATAGACAATATAATGTATTAACATGATAACTATGTTATTACATAGATTTTTCTTATTTTATTCTTAAATTGCTAGAGGAGAAAACGTTATACAGTGTATGTCCTCTATCAGGGATAGCAAACCTTTTAGAGACCAAGTGCCCAAACCCACTCATTTGCCACAAATTGCCAGTATTGCAATTAAAACTGAAGAGAGCACTAAGGTTTCAGTTCAGAAGAAAAAAGCACAACTGTTGTCTGATGCTTGGCTGCTGGGTCAGTTTGGCTCATCTCCACAGAGTAGGCTGTGCCTTCGTTCAGCAAAGTGCATGCCACAGGTTCACCAGGCCTCTGGCCAACACTTTACATAGCTCCTGAAATTAAGAGCGTGTCAGGTCTGATGTGTGTGTGCTATGAAAAATTAATCAATTTGTAATTTACAAACAGTTACTAAATTTCAGCTTTTACAATAAAAGAAGTGTTATGTTTCTTTATAGATAATTATATTTTATATAATTTTAAGTCATTTTTTAAAGTGGTAAAACCTATAATTCATCAACACTGTAGATTTTTAAATTATGGCACATATCAGTGTTTCATAAGCACTTTTATTATTGGTATCGATTGTAATTTAAAATAATCCACATATTTACTTCTGTAATCTCAGTCTTTTATGATCCGATATGTCACACTCATAAAATCTTTTTTCAACCTATGAATATACAACTACTAATCAGTATTGGTTTTCATTTTATGCTTTAGTATTCATATATATAATGCTATTGAAATTTTGTACTAGGTTCAATGTGGAAAAGTGAATTTATTAATTCAAAATGCATAATCTATTTCCATAGCATTTTATTCACTAATTCACTTATTTTAATAATTTTAGTCACTACATGAAATATATATATAGAGTAAGGGTGTAATTTATCATGTTTGACATGTAATATTCATCATGAAAACAGTATCCAGCTGAGGTGTAAACATTGTAGTTAATCTGTCTCCTCCAGTGGACAAAATTGCTCTTTATCTTTGTTGTTTTTCAAGTTTCATTTCATACTAACATAAAGAGTTATTACTTCTAGTGCGTTCCATTTGGGTGTCAATAAAAGCCAAAATAGTGCTTCCGTTTTGGAAAATTATAAACTTTGTATCAGTAAGTACTGATTCTTAAAAATGTTTCTTTCTCTATCTCTAACAACCTCATCCGTTAGATGACAAAGTTCTTGATGTGACCCACATGATTTTATAGTTCCTGTATATTTCTCTTAGTCTCTTCAGAGCACATTCTGAGACATTTGCTGAAATTATAATTCCTTTATTCTTGAGCTATAACCAGTATTTTAACATATTTTAATAAAGCTTTACATTAACTGTGAATTTTTTCTATATTTTTTCTTTTTAAACAACAACAACAAAAGCTTTTAAAAGTTTATGTTTCTTTTCGCTTGTTTTCAATCCTGAGAATCAAACCCAGGGTCCTGTGCGTGCTTGGCTGGTGCTCTATCCTTGAGCTATGCTCCCACCCTAAGAATACAAGATATAAATAATTCATGTCTTCATTTAATCTCCCAATACACAGAATCAAATACCATTGTTATTGTTTTAGGTCTCTTTTAATTTTCTACTTTACCTCTCTTTGTTTACAAGGGCTCACATTTAAAATTTTATTTTTTATCCTATGCTCAGTGGAACTTTAAGTTTTATTACATCCTTCCAGAGAAGACATACTGCAGAAATAACTTTTAAAGCTTCATCCTTCAGGCTACAGACCAGCTCTGGCTGATGTGGGAAATGCAGCACTGATAGTTCAGGTGCAGATTCATAGAATGTGGACTTTACCCAGCTCAGCCTGTTCCTTATGGTTTCTAATGTGCTTATTATTTTTCTTTGATCTCTACAGTGTCTGTTACAGTGTACAGTTTGCCTTGTTTACTTTGATCACATTAAATTTGAATACTATTCCATTTTAAACTTCAGATAATAAACAGAGATTAATTTATCCTCTTTGAAACAAGTTATGTATGTGATTACTCTCAATCACTACTATCCATGCCTTCTTATCAGTTTCTTTTTATTCATAATGTTTCTATCAAGAGGACTATCTTGCCTAGATGACTATGAATCCAATAAAGGCACCCTTAAATTATAAATGACACTATATTGGTTTTCACATATTGAATAATTATATTAAATTTGAAATTTGTGTGTATAAAAGCTTATTGACTTGTAAATTAAATTACAGAAAATGGATATTTTAGCTTCACTCCACCTATGTTCTCCATGAAATGGCTATTTTGGATTCTGTTTGCTGCATCTGCCAACTTTCTTTTGTTATCTTTTTCTTTTCCTGATACAGAGGTTATTTTAAAGCTGTCTTCTGCAAATCAATTTGATTTACTGAAGGGTGTGTGTTCTACATTTCCCATGACTTACCTTTTCATTACCAGTCCTGGCCATCTTCATTTCTTCTTATTGTGAAGCCTTTACTTAGGATTTACAGGAATTCAGCTTTGTTTGACTTTCATGACCACTTTGAGCTGGCAAAGGATTAATTTTTCTTTTTATTCCTGAAGGAAACTTTGCAGAAAATTCTTTCTATTATTATAGTATTGTTTGTAGTGTCTTTTATTGTTGAGTACTAATTTTGCATGATTAACCATTTTTTAAGTGTTACATAGTCTTAGAGAGTGTCATGGTCTTGGTTATTTTTCTCTGGTTGCTGAGACAAAATACCTGACACTCATAATTAAGGGAAGAAAGGTCTATTTATCTCAGTTTGTGGAGGATTTGGTCCATAATCAGCTGACTCCAAGGCAGGGTGGCACATGGCATGGGGCAACAGTTCAAGACTGCAGAAGACAGCAAAAGAAACAAGGGCAAAAGAGGAGAAGAACAAGACTCTTTTCCTCCCTTATATTGTATGCCAGGTATGCACCCACACTATCTCCGTGTTCTCCTCTTACACAAGCTCAAGATGGTTACAGAATGGGGACCTGGCCCTCTGCAGAGTTAAACTTCTGAACTTCTCAAGTTGACACAATATATCAACCATTATAGTTAAATTTTCTATCTGGAAATATGAGTATGTGGTAGTTTGTGCTGGGTCACCTTGTTTAGCTGAAGAACTATATTTTATAAAATCTCATTCCTTGTATGGGTCTGGATTGAATGTGATCAACATAGTAATTTGTATGAGATTGGGAATTTTCAAATGAAACATTTCTGAAATCTGTCTTACCACCTTCACATACAGTCAGACAAGAGGCTGGCGGAGGTGCACAGTAGGTTCCTTTTCTATTTTCACTGTCTCCCACCTTAAATAGGTTCTTCCCAGGTGCTCTTACTGCTCTGACCTTCCATGGCCCGCTGTCCACTAACATTTACTTACCTGTGGACCTACAGAAGGAGAAATGACGGAGAAAACATAACCTCCAACACATACAGGAAGTTCTTATTTACAAGACCAATTCAGTAATTGGACTTGCTTGACCTCTTGGGGTGAAAAGTGCTGATTTGTTTCCTATTTTTCCACCACTTCTAGGCTTTCACTTTCCAAGCTTCTCTTAGACAAATGTGAATTCTACTTCCTCTAATAAATACCTTATCCTTAAAATCATAATGCTTCTGCTTCACCCACTTTTCCTTATCCAACACAAAGCAAAATTGTATTACCTGTGCTAGTGAATACTCACAGCCATGGGACTATGCATCTGTCTTTTTTCTACAAATTTCTTGACCTATTTTTTTTACTGGAAATTAATTCATGTGGTTGAAAGTGAGTCTTATTCAATTTGTCTTCCTCACTCTATGCTTGCTGGACACTTCAATGATAGCATGAGTCATTGCAGTGCTGCTTCATTATATGAGTGTATATGAAAGTCAATTTCAAAACTAGTTAAAAGCAGAGATTCAGGACCCAGAGCATAAGATTCTGATGCTTTAGTTAGATGCTATACACTTCCTTCAGTTTGCTTTGAGATGTCACCAGTTTTGACTGAAAACTTGACTCAAAGGAACAAAAATGATACAATAAATCTTAAGATTGTTTTTAAACTTATTATTTCAATCTGAGCCAGAAGAGGTGAATTTCTCACCCTGAGTTATGAGCCTACTACTAGAGCACAAAAGTACATGAGGTAAAAGCTGAAGGGAGAAAGAAAAAAGTCCACTATTAAAGTTTATAACATTCCCCTCTCAGCAATTATGGGTGAAGTAGACAGAAAATCAGTGAAGATGTAGTTGGCCTGAACAACAACATCAATCAACTTGTCTTCCTTCACAGATAGTGAATATTATACAAGAATAGATTTCGTAAAAGTACACATGATTTTCAGGCTCACATGGAACATTCACAAAGGTAGACCAACCTATAAAATGCATTTTATCTAGTAAAATAATGGAAATTAAACAATGTATGTTTCAGAGCACAATAGGAATAAATTAGAAGTCAATAGCAGAAAGATTGCTAGAACATCCAGAAATATTTTTACATTAAGTGACTATAAAATGCTATTCACTATCTCTAAATATTGTACTCATTTGCATAAATGAAGAGGGACCAAAGGACATATTAACATTTTGAACTAAGTTAAAATAACATTATAACTTTTCAAAATATATGGCATATAGCAAAGAGAACTAGCAGGGTATGTATACTGTGAAGTACTTTCATTAGAAAAGATTTCAAATCAATATCCTAACCTTCTAGTTTATAAAACTAACAGTCTTAGTTTTCTTTTTATCTCAAAGCAAACAGAATGAAAGAAATAATAAGAATCAGGAAAAGCAAATAAACTGGACACAGAAAATCTATAGAATCAATGAACAAAAGTGGTTCATTGAAGAAATATAGTAAACTGATTAACCAATACTTAGGCTCAAGAAAAACATCAAAAGACAGGAAATTACCATTGTCAGAAACGCAAAAGACTCACTGACTGCTGTAACATGAATGCTATAAAAGCAATAAAACTATGTACAAATCTACTTCAAGTTTGATAACATAAGCAATGAATTCATTCCTTTAAAAACACAATTTACTAAAATTCACACTAAAACATTACTCTGGACTAAGCTGACATTCTAAGTACAACATTTCCATCTTTGATACATACCTGCATTTATTAAAAAATACATTATTTCGTTTGGGTAGTTGAATCTTAAATCTTCTGTGTTGTAGCTCACTTTCCTGTTTAATTAGCTGAAGAATAGTTCAGATGAAAATATATATATGAATATATGACTTCATGGACATAAATTATGCATGTACCTAAGTCAAGTTGGTATTTCTTGAAGGATCATCCATTTCAGTGTCCAGTTTTGAATTTAAATCAATATACTTAGGCAACAAAACAGACATGTTTATGCAAATAAAACAGTAAGTTAGTTAATGCTACATAATGTACTATACTCTATTTAACAAAGAAAATATATTTTAAACTACATTACACACTATCATTTTTAGTTTAAATATTGCTAGCATAAAATATGAATTGAATAACATATTTTCTAAATCAATAATCATGAAAGTAACCATAGAAAAACACCAACTTCTTTTGCAGTGGTTATAGCTTCACTTGAAATAAACCAGGTGGCTACTTCAGTGCTTACTAGCAGTCTTCATCTGCTATATTCCTGTGTGTGGGGCAACGGACTTTATCACTATAGACTGTTTTCATTGAAATACATTTTTATGAAATTATAAAGAATGTTCTGAATTTAAACTTGACCGGGAAATATTAGTGTCTTTAACATAATGAATATCTTCTTAGCATACTTTTGCCTGTGTAATATGAAGTCCGTTCTCAGACAAAACACATCTTCAGTCCTTTACACCTCCTTCTTCCCACTCCTTCTCCATCATCTCTTGACCTTCTTCCTTTTTTATTTTTATAAGCTTTTATTTAACAAGAAATCTTCTTTCTGAAATTTCACAATACTACTAAATGTGGTCATTATTCCTATCCATCTTTTCAGAAAAATTCACAAACTATTCCATTATTTTAAATGCTTATCTGCGATTGCCCAGTCTGAGTGTGGATTCCATAACGGTTTCAGGCGTGACTCCCAGGAAGCACCAAAGAAACACGGCGAGCTGCGGGTGTCTTTCTGATGAATAAAACCCGATCTTTGGGAGCCGCGTGACTGTGACTGCTCTCATCAGTTTTTTACCTTATAAACAAACAAGAGGAAGCCTCAGATAATACAAAAATGTATTTCTATATTTTAAAATACTTTTTCTGCCTACAATGCGTAAGAGTATATAAAACTTTACATAAGTGTCAACTGAAGTTGAAAATACAAATAATTTATGTGACAATTTATTATTGTTGCTAGATAAATATAAACATGCACATATATTCAATGTAGTTTGTCTAGATTCAATGTGAAAATTATGTTCCACTTTTCAAGAAATCTCATTTTTTTTCTAAAACTAGCTGTAAAAATTTCACGCTATATGAAAATTTCACTTGGCTTATGTAGTGTTTTCGAGAGTCCCTGGGATCCATTTGATTGTATGTATATATTGAATTTAGTTAAACCAAAAATTCTATAAAGTATTTTGCCAAGGTAATATTTATAGAAGTCATATAAGTGTATATGTACAGAATAGGTCTTTTGTTGTTTTCAGATTTTCTTATAAGGAATCAAATTGGTATTTCCTCTTCCTTACCTGCCTGACTAAGCCTGACTGGTGCATAACTGAGTTCAAATTTCCTCTCCAGAATTTTTAAGTAGGTCTGAGTGTAGCTGGAGACCTTTAGAGGTTTTAGACATTTTGTGGAAGAATCCACGACAAAAACATTGTTTCCATAATAATGCAAAGCTGTTAGTGGGGATTTGGTCTGGCTGGATCACAAGGGGAGAGTGAAATCACTTGGGGGCTGGTACAGTCAGGAAAATGGTCACTCTTACTAATAGAAAATGCGTTCATACTTACCTGCTTTTTAAGCTTTTCTCGCTTTCAATCTCTAAAACAGTTACATAAAAATCTGTAATTTTTATAAACAATTCTTCGGACAGCTTGATTTTTTTAAATGTAGTTTACTGGTTTCAAAACATGTCAAAAGTGCTCACGCAAATTTTTCATCCCGTGTTAAGTGCTGTTCTGTTACATGCAGCACCCTTTGAAGACTTCTGCCGACTGCCGTCCCAGCACATAGAGCGTGGTTCCCTCTCGGACCCGGTTTCATCCTCCACTTACAAAGCACCGGCTGCCGCGCAGCAGCCGCTTTCTCAGCCTGCACTTCATAAACGCTTGTTTTCACCTCCTCACAGCAAAAACCTAGTAATGCATCACAGGGGATGTCTGAACAGCCCTGGAAAACAGGCACAAAGCCAAAATTAGAGATGCTACGCAGACAAAGCTCTGAGAAAAAGCTGAGTGACTGAATTAGAATTTTTAAAAAGAAAATAATTGAAGTAGAAAATAAGTAAGTAGGTACTCACTGAGCTCTAACCTGAGTCCTCTTCTAGTTGTGACTGTGACTCTGTGGGTCGCACGCTGTGTAAAGAGAAACGAAGCCTCCAGTAACGTATTTCGGTGGAGAGGTATTTGGAGCGTATCAGGGCCTAACAGGTGTGGGCTAAGTGGCTGGTCACACAGCATTAGCTTTAAGTGTGACAAAGAACAAGAGTGATAATCTGGTGGGCAAGTAAAGAAGCATGAATATGGTCATTTAATGAACTATATTCTTCACTTTGCTGAAAGATCATTCAAAGATTGACATAGGACTGATCAGGTCCTACACAACCTAACTCAACATGTAGGCATAGATAATTTCCTAAAATAATTTCATTTAAAAAATATTTAATCCAAGGTACATATATACACTGTACAAAATATAGGTGAATGTCATAATATGGACAGCTAACCCAGTTAGTTTTCCTGAAAATACAAATAGAGTATAGATCTATATTTAACACATTGCATTGATCAATATTAGTACCCAATAAAAATTGAAAAGTGAAAACCTGGGATGCAGAGAAGTTAACTCAGCAAAGCCCATGTATAGAGTATTTACATATTACATATCATGTTATATCATAATAAAATACATAAAAATGACTGAAAGGTCAAAGTATAAATATTATCAACTCTGAAACTGTTTTTATACATTTTAGGACACAATCTATTATAATACAACATGTGTGAAGGAAGGGGTGAAATGATGTGTGCATGTGCATGCATGTGCATACATGCGCTTGTGTGTGTGTGTGTTTGCATGGATACCTTCTGGGCAGTTAACAGGCCCAGATAATATGTTCAACTCCACGCACTAGATACATTGCTTAGTCTCTCCTTCAGACCTTTAATGGGGGCACTATCATTAAAGTGAGAGATCAAAATTTATCTTGAGAATTATGACTTTTTATCTACCTCTCTTACCGGAATTTCCTCTGGAAATGTAAGTATCTCTGTAAGTGATATGATTGCTGGATCAAAAACACATAGAGAGAGCTGCAGATGGAGGTGGATCACACGGCCCCACGCCCTTCTCACTCCAACATCAAGCAGGAAGCATGAACTGAGTTACTGGGCTTCAGCTCCCACCCTGAATGCCCTCTGTGAGCACCTTGAGCCTCGGCAGCCTGCACAATCACCACCTGTTCCTGACAGCAATGGGACAAGTCCACAGGCTTCAGGACTCACCCCAAACTACTAATACGAGCAACAAGAGTGTCTCCACACTGCTTGCATATATGAACCTTGTATGAACCCATGGCGACCAGGTAGGCAGCAAAGAGAGAACCTCCCGGAGGAATGCCACTCAGACATAGGAATATAGCAACATGTGAAAGACAGAAAGGAAAGAGGTGGATATCCTGAACTCGAGAAGGATCTGAAATGGGAACTGAAACCCTCGGAAAGTCTAAGCAAAACCTCCTCTGGAGGAGGGGATCAGAGATCTGCCATGGCGCAGTCGGAGGGAGACGAGACGGAGAGGGAGGAGGTCGCTGCTCCAAGCACACCCTTGGCCCAAGCCCTCGTTTCGGCATTCGCAGCTTCAGCTTCGGAGACCCATTGCCCAGCTGCAAGGGGTGGGGAATGGTAATGCTGGAGATCAGGAGGAGGTGGGAGGAGAAGAAAGGGCCTCTGGCATCAAGGCAACGGGACAGAGCCAAAAGGGTCACAGAGGGCACCCCGATGGGGGTGCGTGCCCCGTGGCTGCCCTGTTGAGGGCCCTGCAGCTGCCCCGCAGTGGGCCCCACAGCTGCCCCACTGTGGGCCCCGTGGCTGCCCCGCAGTGGGCCCCAATGCTGCTCTGCTGCTGCTCCACAGTGGGCCCAGTGGCCGCCCTGCTGAGGGCCCCGCTCAGGGCACCTCATGGACTGGACCCGCCCCCACCCATAGCACGACACAGGGTGGAGCTGGGCGGTCCGCTGTGAGCATATGTGCTTTCCCACCTCCAACCATGGCAGTTTGTATACACCCATGTATGTTATAGTATAGTCTGAGGCAGCTATGTCTCTTCCCAAGGCGAGAGTCCAAGGATATAGATAAACCCAGGAGTACAGTTATCACAGGGAAGATGACTGATTGAGTGGTAGGGCAACGGAGATGAGGGAGGAGAAAAATTAAATGATCAAATGGGCCATCATCTGTGTAACTGAGTAACAAAGGTGAAGGTACCATTATGTAGGACAGCATCCAGAGCTAATTCCCTTCTATGTTCTCTATAATTTTGTATTTCCTCAATCGTTTTTGTATTAACAGAAAGTGAAGATAACTTTATATTATACAGCATCCAGTGCAGATTCCCTACTATCTTCTCTATAATCTGGTATTTCCTTTAATGTTTTTGTGTTAACTAATGCGAAGATAACTATGTAATACAACATCCAGTGCTAATTCCCTACTATATTCTGTAAAACTTTGTATTTTCTGTATTGTTTATGGCTTTTCTGGTTCGTATGTCTCCATTTTTTTGTCTTAAAATAAAATTTAAAAAAAAACACATAGTCCAGTACATGGATCTAAATTAGTGATTACACTCTTTTGTTCCTTGTATCTGGTATGCACGTTAACATGGCACTCCATACTAAAACAAACCAGAGCACATAAACTACCTATTATGGTTATTTATTTATTCTGGGTATTAACTCTAGTTGTATGGACAATTAACACACATCATACTCTGTCAAAATGTGAAATCTGAGTTATTAACAAGTTTTCTGATGCTAAGTTTATCCGTATCTTAAAAGGAAAAAGACAATCACATTAGATATTAGAATATGTTATATTTTCCCTGATTCTGCCACAATCAATTTTCCTTCAGTCACAATCGACAGGCTGGCCAAATCTCACATTCAGCTTTTCAATTTTCAGAGCACTGCATAACTTTTCTACTCAAAATAGAATCATTAATTTAAATGGATACCATGTATCCATTACCTATGTATCTACTTTTAAACTCTTTCTGGCTTGTGTGAGAACATTGATAGCTGTCTTTAGTCATATGAAAAATACTGACATTGATATTTATTGTTTACCTACATAATGGACAGTTCAGATAAACTACAACATAATTTCTTATATTTGCTTAATGGGACTAAATCAATGAAAGGAGAACACTAAATATTCTAGCCCCAAAGTTATTTTTTACCTTAGAAATGAATGTCATTAAATCCTGTGATTTTTCGTCTATCTTCCATCAAATAAGATCAACTATTCTTTTCTAGCCATCAAATATACCATATTAGTTAAGTCCGTGGTTCCAAAGACAGTAAACTTGGTCATGGCCACTCAAAAATCAATAGTGTATCCTTTATTTTCAAAGAGCTATGATAGGTGAGTAAAGAAATTGCACCAGAAAATTTTATCTAGAAATATAAATTCCAATCATGCACAACTGGATGAGATATAAAAACGCATCACCACGTTTTAAAAATCTAATTTCAAACAAATGAATTGAAAATGACCCAAGAGAATGAGAACATCATATCATAAAATGAACAAACTAGTACAAATAGTCACAAACTTTATATTATTAAAGATGATGTGATTCTCTTTTAGAGTGTTTTACTTGAAAAATGCATCTTTTCTTTAGTAAAATGAACGTTTCTTTAGTGTTTTTAAAAATTCAATTTGCCGTCCATATTGATCCCATTTACTGGCTGCCCCTAAAACTGCAAGAATAAATGCCCAAGGATCTGAAATTAAATTGCATCATTTGGCAAAGTGCACATAGTTCAAAGAGTCCTTTCAAAACCACCCCTGGCTCCTTGCCATTCTTTCCCATCTTGATGCTTTATAACTTCGGTGGTCGCTGATGGCTGACCCCTTTTGCATCAATCTTGTATCTCAAAATTGTGTGCTGCCTCGTATTAGTCACGCATCTTTCACACTCCATTGCTATGTGTATCAGTGCTCTGTTCCACCTGCACATCGTTCTCACACATCAGAGAACCCTGTGTTATTCAGCTTGTCCTTCCTTTCGTCTTTCAGATCTGCCCTCTTTAGTCGATGGAACAGAGGGAGTAGATCGCTAGCAATTCTCTTACTCTAAAAACTACCCCATATCTACAAATGAATACATTTATAAATTGAAGGCAGTAAATATTATTCACATTTGGACATTTATTGTAAAATAGTGAAATAAATTTAGGATCTACATCCGGCAGGATTTGTTTCTGTGCTATTATTGGTCAGTTATTAGCATGGATCACCTCTTGCCTTGTCCCTAAGCCCAGGTATTTGGGCCACAAGGAGGTTAGGTGAGCATGATGACTGATTTACATGAAATTAGTCACCTTTGTTTATAAAAGTGAGCGTATTTTTCACATTCATACACAGTTGAAAAGAACTTATAATACCTCTGCTGTAACTCTCTTTTTTAGTTCAGTTTATTCTACTTTGTCTCCATCAGCCAGATGTCAAATATCAGCTTGAATATTTCCATGGAAGCCTTCCTTCCATAGTCCATTATAGAAAAATCAAATCTGTTAAACACTTTATGATCATCTAAGAGCCTAGGACACCTGTAGTTTAACGAGAACCTCAGCTTTTTCATTAACTCCCTCCTTTACTCCCCCTAAAAGAAAATGAATACAATGTAGTAGCGAAATCCTCCAATAGTTCATCAGTAACTTCATTGTACACTGCTGTACACGGAGAGTCGGGTCACCATGAATTTAAGCAGAGAATCTGACTGCAGATAAGCTGAAGAGAGAAAAAAGTGAGACTAATGTTAAGAAATTTTAACATGTAATGTTAGTTTCTAGTTTGTCTCTTTGTTGTATTTTTGAGACAGGGGCTAGCTATGTAGTTCAGGCTTGAGCTCACCATAGAGCCCAGGCCAGCCTCAGACTCCTGGTTATCTCCCTGCCTTAGCTCGCAAGTGCTGAGACTACAGGCATACATCACCATTTGTGGATAAAGAGAATGCTTAGGTATTATTTAGAAATTTCAAGCCTAGGGATGTGGCCAGTGGTAGAGTACTTTCCTGATATGCATGAAGTACAGGGTTCAATTCCCAGCACCACAAAACTATAAATAAAATACACACTAATTTGAAAATTACCAACCAAGTTTAAAGTGGTGGTGGGATGGGGTATGCTCTGCTAGGTTACAAGTTTACTGGGATAAGACAGAATCATGATTTTCCATAACCTGTTTCTTAACCACATGAGAATATTCTCCCAAGAAAGTCCTTGAAAAGCATTTGTGTCAGAAAGAATAGACTTCAAAATAATGCAGTCTTGCCACAAGAATATTAGCTAGTACAAAGGGGGCTTCTCTGATCCAGATTTGAGGAAAAACAATAGAGGAAACTAGAATATAAATCTCTAAAGAAATTAAGTTGTATTGATGATAATAGAAAAAAAGAAAAAATAGGAGAGAAACAGGGAAGGGCTTTCAAAACAAATGCCATCTAGTGTAAATGAGGCCTAGAACTAGGGGAAAACCACCATTCTGAAACCTTATTAAACATTAAAATGAATCCTAAAACCCTGTTAGGAGGTTTTAGGGATCATATTCTCAAAGAGTCATCCCACAGACTACTTTCTAACTAAAAAGGAAAAAAAAATACTTATTTCCAAGGAGGAATCACCACCTTAATAAGATCCCTAAATTAGAGCCATCAGGAGCAGATTGTCTAACGCTATTTGTCCCCTGATGAAATGCAACAGGAAATACACAAGAGCATTATGTGGTGTTTTTGCAAGGTACTTAATCAGAACCCAGCCATGAAAAGAACAGAACAGGCAGATACAGCACATTGTACAAGCCCAGGCAGGAAGACAAAACAAGTACATGAAAGGCAAACGACAGATCCCAGAGTACTGAACAAATAGCCACAAATCCACACTTAGATAAGTAAGTAGTTGAGTAAAATAAACCCATGAGGTAAAACACGAGACAAACCTTCCTTGGAGAATCCCAAATGCCTTATGTAAGCTGCTGCCTTAGAGATCTACAGACGGTCCTATAAATTCCCACTTCTCACTCTGAGTTTCACAGAGCAACTTCTTTCCATAGAGCAGAGAAGTAAAATGATGAAAAAGTAATTGTTCAAGGAAAATGCCTGGTAAATCAAAGGCAAATCAAAAGTGATACCCATGTTAATATTATGCCCGTTATGAACTGCATTTTCCATACTCCCAAAATTCAAAAGTTGAAAGCCCCCATGACTCAAAATGTGGTCATAGTAGGATACAGAGTCTTCACACAGGTGACTAAATGAGAAAGTGGCCTAATGCAACCCAAGTGGCGTCTGCTTAAGAAGAGACAATCTGGGCACACAAAGGAACATCTGGGTGTGCAAACAGAGAAATGACCCATGAAAACCAAAAGGAAGAAAGATGGATACCAGCATGCCAAGAAGAGAGGCCTCAGGAGGAAATCAACCCTACTGATAACTTGATCCTCAACTTCAGCCCCTAAAGATGTATGAAAACAAATTCCTACTGTTTATGCCAACTGCCTACACTAGGTTACGGTAGGTGAGAAAACTCATACAAAAAAAAAAGGGGGGGGGGCTGGGGATATAGCTCAGTGGAATAAGCGCCTGTCTAGCAAGCACAGGGTCCTGAGTTCGATCCCCAGTACCACCAAAAAAAAAAAAAGAAAACTCATACAAAATTCATGCTGCATATTAACAAGATGGTATTTCTGTGTTTGGGTTATTCCTCCAAGAAACTCATGGCCATAGTCAGATTATAACAAAATATCAAGAAATTCTCCTAAAGGGAAATTCTACAATACATCTGGCCCATAATCCTTGTAGTTCTCAAGGTCTTTGAGCAAAGAGAAATCTAAGAAATGTCTATAGACAGCCAACAGGATCTTAAGAAAATGTGATAACTCAATGATATCCTGGACAGGATTTTTGGAAAAAAAGACAGCAGTATAAATAAAACCCACAGAAATCTAAATAACTTATAGGCATCAGTTAAAAATAATGTGTCACTATTGCCTCATAATTTGTAATAAATATACCATACTTACATACAATGTCAAAATATGGAAATCAAGGTGAACTTGGTACTGTTACACTACTGCCTAAAACTACTTTAAAATACAAACTTCAAATAAGTCACAAGGTTTGACTTAGATTAGAAATGTAACATATAAGTTCAGTGAATGAACTATTCTTGCACCATGACTTGCAAACAAAGTTCTAGGAGACACATTTTTAATTTTAAAAAGCGGATCCCCAGGGTGAGCCAGGTGCTCCACCCTGCCCCAAAACCCGAGGTGTGCCAGGTGCTCCACCAGGCCCTTGGGGTGTGCCAGGCCCTCCGCCCCACCCCTGTAGCTCCACTCGGCCCCCAGGGCATGCCATGCACTCCACCCGGCCACTGGGGGATGCCAGGTGCTTTGCCTGGCCCCCAGGAAGGCCCTGAAGATTCGCCTGAGCCTATAGATGCAGACATGCTGACAGTCTGGCGGTTCACTGTGTAACCCCGCCTACCCAACTGGACACACGACAGCTGTGAGGGCTTGCCAAAAGGTGCTTCTCCACCTCCTGTCATAGCAATTTGTGTACACCCACGTAATATACAGCATATTTAGAAGCAGCCAAGTCTCTGCCCAAAGTAGGAGCGTGAGGGAGTAAATAAACCAAAAGTGCAATTATTACCAGTGGGAAGACCACTGACAGGGTGGTAGAACAATGGAGGTGAACTGGAGAAAATTGATTAATTGAACGAGCCGTCATCTGTATAACTGAGTAATAAAAATGAAGATAACATTGTATAATGCAACATCCACTGGTAACCCCCTGCTATTTTCTCTGTAATTTGGTATTTCCTTTAGTGTCACTGGTAACCCCCTATTTTCTCTGTAATTTGGTATTTCCTTTAGTGTTTTTGTGTTAACAAATACAAAGACAACATTATGTAATACAGCATCCAGTGATAGTTCCCTATTATCTCCTGTGTAATTCGGTATTTCCTTTATTGATTTTGTTATAACAAATACGAAGATAACATTATGTTATACAGCATCCAGTGTCAATTCCCTACTATCTTCTCTATAACTTGGTGTTTTCTGTATTGTTTCTGTGTTATTCTTGGTTCTTTTGTCTTAAAAAAAAAAAAAAAAAGCGAAGTCTGAATATGACCTATATAGCAAACTATTTTTATTTATTTATTTTTTCAAACTGATATATTTTTTATGTCATCTTTAGGTGACAGACTCAGTATACTGCCAATGTCTAAATCCGGATTGGACTTGCATGAAAACATTTTGCTCTACACTTCAAATTCTGTTGCCCTACTATCTCAATCTGAATCATCCCAGGGGTCTGTAGTCCTGGTTGTTTCGGAAGGTGATGTGACACTGAAAGAGTAAACTTGCCCTCTCAACCGGATTTGAAAGAGCTCTCTGGTAAAGAGTGTGGGGTGGGGGGTGGAGGGGGGTGAATTCAGTGTTAAAATTTATCCAAGTATGCTATACACATATAAGAAACTGCCAAAATTAAATCCCTTAATTTGTATAAATATAATTAATTAGCTACTGAATTAATGAAAAGAGAAGGAGTTCCCTGAACCAGGGATGGGAGCAATTAAGCTCTACTGTGGGCATTATGGACTTGGAAATTCAGCATCTCCTGGTCGATCTGGGTCATGGACAATACATACTTCTATCTGCCCTACTCACCTCTTGTCTGGTAGATGCAGTTTGCAGGATATCAGTTTCTAAATAAGTATATTTATCTCTTTCAAGGTAGTTTCCCTGTTACTTTTCTTCATTTGTCTCATAATTTCTTTCTGTATATTATTTTCATTGGCTCACTGGTATGTTAATTTTATAAACTCTACACTATTCATAGAAGCAAAGCAAAGTAGAAACCTCAAAAATACATGAAATTTCAGCAGCCAGTGGTAAGATATGGAAAAATCCTGTAGATTATATTAGTACTTTTAGAAATGTTTATAAGAATCAATTGCTATTCTTAAAAAACATAATTATTAATGAGGTGCTCAATAGTCTGCAATATATGCAATAAAAGCTATATGTTTAATTTCACTTTACTTATGAATATATTATCTGTCTAGATCAGAAATGACATATCAAAAAATAACTTTTATTGTCTGTGTTGCAAGGAAGCATCTAACTCATCTATTGTCTCGTACACTACACTATCTTCTATTTCTTTGTACATACAGATTGCATTCATCATAGGAAGCTGCTACATGTACATGATGAATATTAATTCTTTTTCATCTCCTTCCCCTCCCCTTTAAACTACCTCCTTGTCTTGGTTACTGTTCTTTCATTGCTGAGACAAAATACCCAACACCCAAAATGAAGAAAGGAAAGGTTTATTTAGCTTACATTTTGTAGAGGTTTCAGTCCATACTTGGCTGATTCAGAGGCAAAGTGGCACATGGCAGAGGGCAAACTGTTCATGGCAGCAGAGCACAGCAAACACCACAAGAGCAAAAAGGTGGAATGGCTTCAAGCAGCCTCTTCTCTTCCCTTACATTGTAAACAGCCTACCCCCACCCAGGGGGCATGTAGCTCTCACACAATCTCCATGCCTTCCTTTTCCACAGGCTCAGGATGTGTACAAAGCAAGCACTCTGGCTTCCTGCTGAATCGCTCAGTTAAACCTCCAGATTCCCCAAGTTGACACAATGTATCAACCATAACATTCCATCCCTTGTCAGCTTGGGAATCAGACACATTTCCTGAAACCAGTTTCCAGATACAAAGGCATGCTTATATTAGAACCATAACATTTTGCCCCCATACAAATGAAAATTAAACACTTCTAATATTTAAAGGCACAAAATAAACATTGCCATTCCAAAAGGCACCAACAGGGGAATATAGAGCATTGGGACCAAAGCAAGTCCAAAATCCAGCAGGGCTAACATTGTGTCCTGTAATTCCACATCCAGTATCTGAATCAACTTGTGGCACATTGTAAACTCCAAAAAGCTTGCGTGATTTCACCCCTATGGCACTCTGGTGGTTACAGCCCCCACAGCTTCTCTCTTAGGCTTGCTTTGCTCCCCAGTTGCAGCTTTTCTCAGATGATCCATGGTCCTGTCTTTTCTAAACTTCTGAGGTCTCCAGGGCACCTTTTGCTTCACATGCACAGCCTTACATATTGCTCCCTCATGGGCACACTACCTGGCCTCCCAGGCCTTCTGAAATCTGGGTGGAAGCCTCTTTAACCTCAGAATCCTTGCATTTTCCTTGCACCTAAAGCTAGGGCCATGTGGATGATGCCAAGCCGTGCTGCCACCTGGAGCAGTAGCCAAACTTTCCTCTCTCTTGGCCCTAGGGGTTGAGTGCCTGGATCACTGGGCACACTGAATCTAATTCTGAGGAGCAAATTCTCTATGCCGCCTCCATTCTGGAACATGGTGTTCTTTAGCTTCCTTTTCAAAGCAAGGTCTCTCATCTTTACAGTTTTGAGGCTGCAAAGGGTGCAGACTTGCTGCTTCTGTTGCCCTCAGGCCATCTTTTCCATTCTCTTGTTCCTTCATAGCAATAGAGAGCTCCTCAGCCTTATCTTTGCAGTCCAGAGCTTTACTGGAGCTTCCTTTCTGGCCAAACTCACAACATTTTAAATCATCCTGCTGGGCTCTTTGCTCTTGTCAATATAAATCTGGCTAAAAGCCCCCAACAATAGCCATGCCACTGCCCCAACATCTGACTGCCTTGAAATTTCTTGCACCAGATCAATCAGTTCACTGCCACCCTTAATCTCAGTCTTAGGCAAAGTCTCTGAATACAAGCAAAATGTAGACAAACTTTCTGCCAAGCCATAACATACATCATCTGGAGTCCAACAACCAATGCAATCCTTCTTCCCAACAGAAACCTCCTGAACTTGGTCTTTACTGGCAGGATTTCTATCAGCCTTCTGGTCTTCCAAGCTCTGACTAGACATCTCCAAACCTTTCCAAACTCTTCGCACAAGCCATTTCCAAAGGCTCTTGAACCACATAGTCAGGTACAGTCACAGCAACAACTCCACTCCACTGGTACCAAATTCTGTCTTGGTTACTTTTCCTTCGTTGCTGAGACAAAATACCCAACACTCAAAATGAAGGAAGGAAAGGTTTATTTAGCTTACAGTTTGTGGAGGTTTCATTTCATACTTGGCTGGTTCTGAGTCAGAGTGGCACATAGCAAAGGGCAAATGTTCATGGCAGCAGAGCACAGCAAAAACAACCAGCAAAAAGGGAGGAACGGCAGGCAAGCAGCCACTTCTCTTCCCTTACATTGTAAACTGCCTACCCCCACTGAGGGGGCATGTAACACTCACAGAATCTCCGTGCCTTCCTCTTCTACAGGTTCAGGATGAATACAAATAAGCACCCCAGCTCCCTTCTGAATCACATAGTTAACCTTTTAAACTTCCCAAATTAATACAATAAACAACATCCCAGAAGGGTAAGGGCATGTCCTTTTTACAACTGCTGAGTTACTTAGCCAAAGCTCTAGACTCCCTAAGTTGACACAATGTATCAACCATAACACTCCTCCAATTTGATCCCCACCTTTTATGAAAGTTTAATCTCCCTGTTTTCCTATTATCTAGCTTTTATTTTTCTCTTTATTTATTTTAAAATCTACTTACATAGTTAAACTCTTAAGAGACCATGTCAGAATTGAAGTGTGACATATTTAGTCTGATTTCCTAAAGTGAACCTCCTTATGTAAATCATAATGCAGATGGATTCTATTTGCTGCTCTCATTAACAGTTTGCACTTAAACTTCTAAGGAACTACGTGAAAACTAAAGTTAACATTAAAAGTAAATTTGTGTACAACTTTTCATAGTTGTCTTTTCCAAATTCACAATGGAACAGGGTACAGAACCCATTCCCCTGCCAAGTCTCCACTTAGCCAGTTAATTTGCTAGCTTCCCCTTATGTCAGAAATTTCACAGATTTCTCAAGTGTGTCTCACTTCTAAGTGTTTTCAGATTTCAAAATAGCAACATTCTGAGTGTTCTTACTGGTAGGAAACACGTAAATCTTTGTGCCTGACATTGTATTGTTTTTCAAGTTTTCTGTGAGGATGAGATGTTTTCTTGTTTCTGCATTTGTATTGTAACTCTCTTGACCTTTTTAGCAACTGAAGTCATTCAAATTTCTTGACATATGAATTCTTGTTAGTTTTTAGCTCCTCTGACAGCTCGCTCTGTTTTATTGGTGTAGACACTTCTCTTCACTTCTTTTTTAGCATATTTATTTGTATATTATTTTTCAAAATTTCCTTTTGGCTCTTCCTGTCCCAGAACTGTTTTCTCCCAGATGAATATAAATGTTATATTGACAAAGACTGGCGACAGGATTGCAAAACCATTTTCTCCAAGATTCTCTTAAACTAGCTTCCCTAGCTGGCCAGTATTGTGCCTTGCATACTTTTCATCACTGACACATTTCAGAGCATGATGAGAAACATATCTATAGCACACGTTCAGGCTTCTTCTTTCTCCCCCTGCTTCTAAAAAGACTCACCTACCTCAATCTGTGTTAAAAGTGTACATCATCAAGTCAGCTTTCTCAAATTAATATCCAACTTTCTTCTGTAAATATAATATTGATAAATATTAATCATCTACATATCCCTGAGCAGCGATGTACCCAAAACTCCTTACACATAATAGGGTCAAATGACACTACCTACCTCACAGGGCTATTAGTGAAGATCACACATAGGAAATGCTTAAAAGAATACATCCCTTATAGAACTTGAAATAACTACTACACACTGTTGTCATGTTCATTGACTTATCACATCACCTAAATAGTCTTTGAAAAATGTTCTGACCTTTGTATTTTCTCTCTCCCTAGTGCATCTGAACAGGAGTAAGTTGGCATTTCATCACAGTGTGATGTAATACCATACCTTTGTCCATTTGGCTTATGTTGCACATATGATCCTTTGGGGTGAAATCTAAAGAATTTTTGTCCAAACTATTGATATATAGACTTTAGCCTCTGTTATTTTCTAGTAGTTTTACAGGTTTTTTGTTTTGTTTTGTTTTTAGAGCAGAATCTATTTATTGAGGAAAGGAGCTTCTGTCTGAGAAAGACAGGAGTCCTGAGCGGGTTTCCCAGTTTTACAGTTTTACTTTTTATGCTCAAATGGTTAACATTATTTTGTACCCAATAAATATGTACAGATATAATTTTCAATATTATTATGAAAATCACAGACACCATAAAGTCAAAAATAAACATTATGAATTTTAATTACAGTGAATTTTAGAGTGTTTAATAAACTTTTAAGAAATTTAAAAATTAGAAAGCATTTGCTCTTTGTAGAGTATCCAAAACAATGAACAGACAAGATGCAATCTGGGAGCCAATGGTTTCAAGCTTGACATCTGCTAAGAACTTGTGTTCAGGATTTATAATCTTATAAATCTATAACTGAAGACATGGCTCACTTTAAAAATGAACAAGGATTTTGAATAGATATTTCATCAAAGAGGTGTGAATTGTCCAGTTAACACAGAAAAACACCCAGCTTCAAATTAGAAGAATGTAAACTTTAAAATAGAGACATACCACATCATACTCCATAAATGATTATCATAAATAGGAAACAGGCACCCATTAGAGACTGTGACAAGCTTACATATTCATACATGAGAATAAAGTGAAATGAAGTAGTTCTTTGATAATAGAGCTTGATTTTTTTTACAGTTTTAGATGTAGATCTACCACATTAAACAATGCCGCATCCAGTAGTCTATCCCAAAGAAAATACATTTTGACAGCGATCTATGTGTGAACAACCAAAACTCTAATAACCAACAAAACAAATATCCATAGAGTATAATAACTACTCAAAATAAGAAAGACAAAAGCTATGATTCTTGTCACAAAAATGACCCTCAACATAATACTATGATAAAAAAAACTGTTATGTATTTTATACTTTATTTGAAACTTGGGTTTTTGTGGGGTCTACACTTCTAGGTGGCATAAATCACCTGTTCATTTTGCAGTTCATGGTGATTTCTTATCCTATGTGTTATTAATGGCATTTAGTTAGTATTTTTTTTTTTTTGCAGTACTGCTTGCCCCAAGTGTTTTTCTTAGGGTAATTGGAAAGTAGAACAATTTAAAGCCACAGTGTTCTCTTTATCCTTCTATTACAACTTAAATATCAAGTATCGTTCAAAGAATTACATATTGAGGGTTGACCCCTGAAGCAGCAATGTTTTGAGATGAGGTCCAGAGAAATGAACTCCCGATGGCTTTAACTGCATCTGTGGAGCTATTCATTGATGAGATCATTGGTGTCGTTACAGGCAGAAGATGGAAAGAGAGTGCACATCCCACTTAAGGGAGTGCATCCGGCAGGCATGATGAGGGGGACGACTTACTGTCCCTGGCCCCACACTCCCAGCTCATTTCCATTCTTCTTGCTTCCTGGCTGCCATTTAATCACAGGTTTCCTCCACCATGTCCTTCCACTATCATGGTGTTCCTTTCTACAGGTGTGATCGCCGTAGCCTGAAATTTCTGGAACTGTGCAGGAATCTTTCCTCTGATGTTATCAAAATGGGGGGATGATAACTACTAGGTAAGAGTGTTTTCATTTGAGATGGCAAAATTTCCCTAGCTCGGATATATTGAATCTCACATTTTAAGTTCGGAAATTATGTGGTATGTAGAATTTTGTTTAATAAAGTTGTTTTATTACAATTTTTTAAAAATTCCTCCTTTAAATGAATTAGTGGCACAGCAGAAGAATGGTGACTAATAAGTCATCCCACAGTTATATCTGCATATGATTTTTTAATTCATAAAGCAAAAAATCATGTGAAGAATATGAGACAATACACCTATAGTGTTCATAATGTTTGCCAGTCATGTGGTAGAGAGATACATAGTATTATTATAAATGTCAGTTGAAGGAGTCAAAAAATAGGTACACAAATACTTAGAATATAGTTTCATAGTTCTATAGATAAACAGAAATACTTGCATAGAAGTACATTAACAGTGCACCAGCATTCACATTAATTGCATGATTGTGATTTATTTTTAGGGTTCAGTATTCTAAAAAATCCTTCCCTGACTGATGAAATTTGAGATAGCTGGACCTATCTCTGTAGTAATTTAAATTATCAAGTTCATTGAAAGAGGATGTTTACTGCTTTCTTTCTTCTAATAAAGTGTTAGTAATTATAAGCCAGTGGCTATGTTAATCTTATCTTTTTAAACTCAGACATCCTACACGTTTATTGAATTACTTGACCATCTTACTATTTATTTATCACTGGGAACCCCTATTGTATATGCGAACATCACATTTCTTTATTTTTGCTATATTCTGTAAGGTTATTTTAAACCCTAACATATTTGCAGGTTACATTTTTGCCTTAAAATTTTATTTAAACTTTTGATTTTTATTTTCTGTAACATTTCTTTTCATATGTTATTCCTTCTTTAAACATCCACAGCATACTGCATATCACTTCCTTGTGACTTTTTGGTTCAAGTTTCCATAAGAGTTGCCTTTTTCCCTCATCCTTGCTATTAAATTTTAAACTATACTTGGAAATGCTTAGGGCTGTATAATTTTAGCAACCTTGCTAGATTCTGCATGAAATGAGGGCCTAATACACATCAAGTTAATTTATAATAATTCAGCTTTCTTGAGGATATAACCTGAGGTAAGGATACATTAAACTTGGAGACAATGTGCAGGTACACAGTCAATTGCTTGATGTGGACTTACAAGACAGAGGGAGCCATTGAGAACCTGTTTAAAGTCTGTTTTCTTCTAATCCTAGAGATCAGAAAACCTATTATGAGATTAATGCAGGCAAAGCTATCCTGGTTTGTGCCCACTTATTCATAATGCAAAAATCTCTTACCTCAGTCCAATGCATTAAAGGATTGAATATGCTTACATAAGCAAAATAAAAATGTTTTTCATCATGAGAAAAAATAAAACTATTCACACATTTTCCTTTTATAGGTAAATTTCTTTGGGGTTATATTTTTCATCACTTGAAACACTACCCATCAAACGACATAAATGTATTATCTATTCATTGACGGTAAGAACAAAATTAAGGACTAAACGTTGTGTGATTGGTTGAATATACTTGTATTTTTATTATAGATCCTAAATGTATATTTGTTGGTCAGTTTTTATTTATTAGGTATGACTATTGTAAACATTTTTCCCACCTTTGAAAGCCAAATAATGAAATAATTCAGATAAGGTATACATCACTGCTGAGCACTGGGATTTAAAAAATCTACCAAATCTTGAAGTTCAAACACTGAACAAAACTCGATTTAGTGAATTATTGCTGTCACTGTTAAGGTGACACCACCGTACTTCACCTTATTGTGAGGGTGCAACTTTCATTTTCATTACACTTTTATCATCAGCACATCGAATTTAAGGTATTCTGTTAACAGTAATTAATGTCAGATTTACCCAGAGGAATAGGCAGAAAGCAATTCCCTCTATGTGAAAAGTTCACTTCCATAAATGCTACAGTTAATAAATTTAATCAATATTTTTAATTTAAATAAAACCTCCCTGACAAAGATTTGGCATTAGCCATTTCACAAACATTTAACCAGTCAGTAAAGAAATTTAAAAAGAAATCAGTGTTGACATATAGCTCTTTCTGGTTCTCTCTACTCCTTTTACTTTAATTTGCTTCTGTCTCTTAATCGATGAGTACAGGGCAGCTTTTAACTTACCTTCTACATTGTTTTTGTCTGATCTACTTCTCTTTTACATATTTTAAATATATTTGCAATATTTAACTGCCATCCTCAGATAAATAACCTTTAAATTAGTGAAGAATTTTAAATTGTTGCATAGTATAACGGAGATGATTCAACATCTATGGACAGGTGTATGGAGGTTCTTGAAAAACATAAAAATGGAATTGCCATATGATTCAGCAATCTTACTTCTGGGTACACAAAAATAATTAAAATCAAAGTCTCACAACACATCTACATTCTGACACACATTACTGTAGCATTCATAATAACCAAGATAAAGAAATAACTTAAGTGTCTATTGATAGATAACTAGATAAATAAAATTTGGCATATACACAAAATGGAAATTATTCCACCTTAAAAACAAAATTCTAGCGTTTGCATCAGCAGAGATTAACCTGAAAGTCATCATGCTAAGTACAATAAGTCACTTTCAGACAGACAGAAACTTGATAACTTCACTTACATGAGATTAGTCGAGTTTATAGTAGCAGATAACAGAATAGTGACTGCAAAGAAAGAGAAAGAATAGTTGTTGAATAGTTATAAAGTTTGTTATGCAAGATGAAAAAGTCTATATGTGCTGTAACATATGGTTTCTGTAGTCAGTATAACAAATTTCCCTTAATTTAAGATAGAATTTATGTTAAACATTCACATAGAAAGAGGGATTTCTTTCCCTTTCACAATTCCTATTGCACTTTTCAGATTTTATTACTCATTCAGGTTCTCACACTAGGGTGACGTGCTGTTTACACAAGTGGGTCTGATTTATTTCACTTATGAGTATGGTCTCTAGGTGCATCCATTTACCTATAAATGCCTCAAGTTTATCTTTTTATAGCTGATTAATACTCCATTGTATAAAAATACCACATCTTTTTTATCTATTCTTCAGTTGATGGATTGTTTCCAATATTTAACTATGACAAATTATGCTGCTATAAACATGGGTGTACATATATCACTGTGGTATGATGTTTTCAGTTTTGCTGGAAAAATACCCAGTAAGAGAATAGCTGGATTGAATGGGACCTCTAGTTCCAGTATTGTTTTAGGAATTTCCACATTAATTCCAATAGTGGTTGTACCAGTCTGCACTCCTGCCAAGAGTGAAGGGTTCCTTTTTCCCCACAGCCTTGCCAGTATTTGTTATTGGTTGATTTCCTGATGATGGCTATTCTTTCTAGGGTGACATGGAATCTCAGTGTGTTTTACAACTGGCATGAGGGAAAAGAAACAAGAAAGATGAAAGAAAGAAAGCAAAAGAAAGAAAGAAGGAAGGAAAGAGAGGGAGGGAGGGAGGAGGAGAGAGAAAGAGAAAGAAAGAGAAAGAAAGAAAGAAAGAGAGAGAGAGAGAGAAAGAGAGAAAGAAAAAGAAGAGAGAAAGAGGAAGAAAGAAAGAAAGAAAGAAAAGAAAAAAGAAAGAAAGAGAAAGAAAGAGAGAAAGAAAGAAAGAAAGAA